>AWWV01010168.1:0-79496 GCA_001974805.1 Corchorus capsularis
TTCAACTCAATTACCATTCAAAATCTTACCATATTCCAAATTCTTCAATCCAAAAACACTTGATTTTCACCAAAAATTCCACTTGATAACCATCAAAAGATTGACCTTTTATCCTTATCACTTAATAGTCTATATGTATGAGATGCATGAGATAATTATACAATGATAATATGCATGAAAAAACATTCAATTCAAGAAAATTAATTGATATGCATCAATAATCAATCAAACATAGGAAATTAAATGAGATTAAAGTTCAAGAAAGCTTCTCTATTTATGCAAAGTATAAGCTCCAATTGCTCTTCATGTGTGCTTCCTTTCCTTGTCTCCATTGCTTGATTGATTCCCTTGAGTTGAAAATGCAAAATGACCTATAACTAAGAAAAAGAAAATTCAAAAGAAAAGATAGATGTTAGTGTATTGGGTTGCCTCCCAATTAGCGCCTTCATTTAATGTCTTTGGCTAGACATCCTCGTGGACTATTCTCCATTGGTGAAGGAACGTTGAGTGTGCTCCTTCAAAAGTTCCACGGTGATGTTGAGAGTGTCACTCATGGCTTTGAAAAGTTCAATTATGGCTCCATCAATCTTGAGTAACTTCTCTCGAGTTTCCTTCAATTCCTTGTTGACATCTTCACGCGTGTTGTTGGAAACTTTGCCTCTTTCTCCAAGCTTCCCTTTGTTTTTCTTCTTGATCCAACTTGGAGGTGCAATTGCTTGAGTCAACGCTTCCAATGCTTCATATGCGTCCTTCACAGTCCTATCGAACAAGGGTATGTTGTTGATGCTATCCACAAGAAGTTGATCATCGACTTCTAATCCTTGATAGAAGCACTCGATCAAAACTTGTTGTGAAATGCCATGTTGAGGGTAATCGGCACAAAGTGTCTTGAATCTCTCCCAAGCTAGGTGGAAATTCTCATCCTTGCGTTGTCGAAAAGTTGTAATCCTTTGCCTCCCCTTTGAAAGTTGCTCACTTGTCATGGTTGAAGATGTTGTACCCACTTTTCTACTACACAAACAAAATCAATAGTTTTCAAAGATAAATTTGATGAAAGTTTGGGATGAATTACATCACCATCAAACTCCATCGTCAATGAGCCATCAAAAACATCGATTTTGGTGTGAGAAGTCCTTAGGAAAGGCCTTCCTAATAAAAGAGGGCATTGATCCTTTGTAATTTCTCCTTCCATTTCCATAACAAAAATGTCAATAGGAAAAATTAAATGTTGAACTTTAATCAATATGTTCTCTAGCACACCTTTGGGATGTACCAAAGATCCATCGGCCAATTGAAGAACAACATCAGTGTATTTTAAAGGACCAACATTTAAAGTTTGATAGAAAGAATAAGACATAACACTTAAAGATGCTCCTAAGTCAAGCATAGCATTATCAATGTTAGTATTTCCAATTGAACAAGTAATTGAAAACATACTAGGATCCTTGCATTTTGGAGGTAAATGTCTTTGCAAAACAGCAGAAACTGTTGCTCCAACATTCAACTTACCTTGCAACCTTTTCTTGTTTGTACACAATTGCTTAAGAAGCCTTGCATACCTTGGTACTTGTTGAATTGCATCAAGAAGTGGGATGTTGACCTCGACCTTTCGAAAAATATCCAAGATGTCTTGATCTTCATCTTCTTTCATTGATTTCCTTGACTTGGTTGGAAAAGGTTCCTTCTTTGAATCCAATTTGGACTTGACCACAGAAGTTTCTTTGGCTTCTCCATTATCCTTGACAAATTCGAGAATAATGGGTTCATCATCTTCAATCTTGACTTCCTTTGCTAGCACATGCAATTCTTCTTCTTTCTTGCTTGTCCTTTCATCCATTGTAGGCTTAGTTGATATGGTTCTTCCAACTCCTTTCCACTTCTCAAGGTAATAGCATTCACATTCTCCTTTGCGGACACTTTTGATTGAGATGGGATCTTGTTTTGACCTTGTGCTTTGAGTTCACTCACATCACTTGCCAATTGACCTAATTGCTTCTTGATGATCTCCATGGTCTCTCTCATTTGTTGCATTCCCTCATAATAGTGTGAAGATTGCCTTGGATAGTTGTTCGGCCTTGCTTGGTAAGCACCTTGGTTCCCATAAGAATTGTAGCTTCTTGGAAATGGCTCTTGCTTCCTTTGAAATCCCCCTTGCATTCCTAAAGCATTGACTTCTTCCACATCATCTTCGACCAAAGTAGGGCACTTATTCGTGTGATGTCCTAAGGAACAAATCCCACAAACCCTTTGAACACTTGATAAGTTCGATTTGACCAAATCAGTGAGCAAAGCGATTTGTTGATTTGCTTCTTCAATTCGTTGCTCCAATGTAGAGGAATGGGTTGAGACTTCATTGATTTTCCTAATGTTTCCATCTCTTTGTGCAAAATTCTCTCGAGTACCAAATTGTTGTGTGTTGGTGGCAAAGTTCTCGATCAAAGTCCAATTGTTGTTGTTTTCTTCGACCATGTTTTCTCTTGGGGATTGTGATTCCAAACTTGAAGAAGAAGTGGTGGATCGTGGAGAGCTAGCTTGAGAACTTGGTGTTGACGAATCTCCTCCTTGCTCTCGAAACAAATTCTCCTTCCTTAGTGCAAAAAGTGTACGTTCAGGCTCAGAATTGAATTCTAAGTCCTTGGTACCATTACTCCTTGTATTTGGCATACAATACCTAGAAAGAATTTAAACAAAGAATCCAACAATAACAAGTAATTTGGAAAACAAAAAGTAAAGGAAAATTAACTAAACTAAAAATTGAAAAGAAAAATAACGAAAAAAAATAAAGGTAAGAAATTCTCAAGTAATAATTCGCCTTCGATTACTAAAACCTTCCCCGGAAACGGCGCCAAAATTGTGATCGGTCGTTGATCAAATCACAAGATAAATTCCCCACAAACCAATTAACAAATAGATCAACTACTTAGCTATGGCAAGTAGGGGTCGAATCCACAGGGAAGGTACGAATCAAAGTTAAATCTTACAAAAGAAATTCTAACCTAGAAAAGATATTTTGGGTTTTTGAAAATAGATTAATTAAATTAGAAAACAATTAAAAGAAATCTAAACTAAAGATTTAAAATAGAGAGTTTGAGAAAAAAACAATGACTAAAAACATACTTCTTCTCCTTTAGGTAACTACTTTGATCAAGTGAATCATGGATCATGGACACTAAACATAAATTTGGCTTAGATTGCAATCAATTAAGAATCATAAATTACTCCAAATCGGTATATAGCCTAAGACGTAGACATCAACTTTCATTGAAACAAAGTAATCCTCTTAACATCTTAAACAACTCCATTTAAATAATTGGTATAGGAACAGACGTAATGCTAATTCCAACATGCTAATAAGATTAACCCGCATCTCGCTGACAATTAACCTCAAATGTTATCATCTATGGTTTCAGCCCTTCATATAACAAGCATTAAGTTTTATTAATCCACATGCATGATAAATCAATACCAAACTTGCCTACGTCAATTTCCATCTCGGCCTAAAGATTTCGACAAGGTTTGATATCCCATTGAACCTAGGACTCCTAGAATTACAATTGTTACTTGGACCAATTTTAACTTGACTCAAGCTACTTGAATCTAACTATAGCATTCATAAATCTCAAGATATGTTGTACACCAAATCAATCAAAGTATGAACACATAAGATGAAACATAGAGATAAGAAACGTATTTAAACAGAAAAAGCTCAAATTATTAAGAACAAAAGTCTCACCATAGATTCATTGATCAAAAGTACCTAAGGAAAAGAAGTATAAAAGGTTTAGCCAAGCAATCCATGAGAGACTTACAATGCTAGAGGCCGGCGGCTGCCTCCTCTATCCTTATCGCAAAAACCTAGAGAAAAGATGTATGATATGCTAGGTTGATGTTGTACTAGGGTTTTAGACTAAAGAGGGTATTTAAAGCTAGCCTCAAGACCAGATTTCACAATTTTCCTACAACCAGCATCAAGAACATCATTGCCCTTACAGAGACTTTTCCAAACATCCGAAGAATGATTTCTATTAGAAGTAGAAGTAGGAGTCTTATACTTGCAATTAATGGCCTTAACCCAAAGGTCCTCGGGGGATTTCTTAGCTCTCCATTGCAACTTGGCTAACAAAGCAATGTTTATAAACTTGGCCTTTCTAAGATTGAGCCCACCCCTTCTTTTCTTTTTAGTAACCTGATCCCAATTAACTAAATGAATTTTCTTACACTCATCAGACTCTCCCTACAGAAAATTTCTATGAATTCTGTCAATTTCAGCATGGATGGAGGCCGGAAGCATACTAGTGTTCATGGAATAATCCGCAATAGCTGAAGAGACAGATTGAATTAATGTGCACCTACCAGCCAAAGATAAATTATGAAATCTTCTCAATAATAGGGAGAAAGTCCCTCTTCTTTGCTTTCCCATCAAGAGTGGGGTGACCTAAGTAAATGCCAAGATTATTAACTTTCCTAAACCAAAGTCTACTAGTTAAAAAATTCAAGTCCTCCTCTGAGACTCTAGGGGAAAACCACAATTTGGTTTTACTAGCATTTACTTTCTGACCGGACCTAAGGCAAAAATCATGAAGAGACCTAGAGATAGCATCACAATTAGAAGCATTAGCTTTAGCAAACAGCATAATGTCATCAGCAAAAAAAACATGTGAAATCCTAGGTCCCCTTCTCCCAACTAAAATAGGATTCCAATTGCGGGAAAAAACTTCATTCTCAATCATAAGAGAGAGATATTCCATACTCAAAATGAACAGATAAGGGGATTTAGGATCCCCCTGTCTTCTGCCCTTAGAAGTAACAAAAGCATAAGAAGTAGTACCATTAATAAGCACGGAAAGATCAGGATTAGAGATGCAAGACATGAGCAGAGCAATAAAAGGGTCAGGAAACCCAAAATAAAAAAGCATCTCCCTAATAAAGCCCCATTCAAGCCTATCAAAGGCTTTCTCAAGATCAATTTTAATACAAACCCACCCATCCTTGGCCTGGCTATGTTTGGCCGAATTGAGAGCTTCCTGAACAATGATGATATTGTTAGAAGCTCTTCTCCCAGGCAAAAAAGCACCTTGGACAGGATTAATTAAGTCTTTGAGACAATTCTTAAGCCTATTAGCTAAAATCTTAGTAACAACTTTGTCACAAGTGTTACCAAAGCTTATAGGTCTAAAAAGCCTAATGTTGTCAACACAGAGAGTCTTAGGAACAAGGCAGATAAGGAAACACTTCCAATTCTCAAAAATTCTATAGGCATTAAACACATGCTTAATAGCAATGCATAAGGTGGCTCTTACTTCATCCCAACACTTCTGAAAAAACCCAGCATGGAGGCCATCGGGCCCCGGTGCTTTAAAGGTTCAAGACTCCATAAGGCATCCTTAATATCACTACAAGAAGGAATACTGACAAAACAGTCAAGGGAATCCTCACTCACGTTCCTAATACTAGGAGGAGCATTTTTAGGAACAAGGCAACAACTATGGGCTTCAGTGGAATATAAATTCCTAAAAAACTCAACAATATGGTTCTTGCAATCCTCATCATAAAACCAGTTATCCCTATCATCCTTAAGAGCAACAATTCTGGTAAATCTCCTCCTAACAATAGTAGACTTATGAAAGAAACTAGTATTGTTATCCCCTTCTAACAACCAGTCAATTCTAGATTTCATGGCCCATAAAGTTTCTTCCTTTCTAACCAGATCAGCCAATTCAAGTCTAAGTTCTCTATCAAGGTTCAATAAAAACTGAGATGGCTTATCAGAAATATCTTTTTGAATACCAAGAAGCCGAGCTTGAATTCTTTTCTTATTATGAAAAACATTGCCAAAAACAGTTTTGTTCTAATCTTTGATAAGTGCAGTAAATTCATGGACAGCTGCATCAAAGCAAAGGGGATGGGAATCCCAAGCACACTTAACAACATAAAAAAAGAAGGTTAAAAAAGCCACATGGGTTGAAACCGAAAGGGTTTATTAATCAAAACAGGGTTATTAACCTCAGTAGCAAACAAAATAGGACAATGGTCAGAGCAAGTTTTAACCAAATGAAAAACAGTGGAATTAGGAAACACATCAAGCCATCTATGATTGACCCATGCTCTATCAATTCTTTCTTGAATAAGGGAAGTAATAGGCTAAGAATTAGACCAAGTAAAGTAAGGACCAACAAAGCCAACATTAATCATACCACAAGAATTAATACAATCATTCAAGAGAGCAGACCTAGCAATATTAATGCTTCTACCACCAAATTTATCACTAGAACGAAGTGGTTCATTGAAATCCCCAATCCAAAGCCAAAGCTGGTTAAAGTTCAAGTTAAGAAATGACAGATATTCCCACAACAAAGCTCTACTATCATGGTCCGGACTAGCATAAACCGCAGAAACAGCAAAGGTAAAATTTGAAGATCTAACCTTGAAAACAATGGTTATCTCTTGTTGAGTCTTACTCTTCATCGTAGCATCAAACTATGCAGTATCTCATAAGACCCATATACCACCAGAAAATCCAATTGGATCAACGAACTCAACACTATCGAAACCCAAAAAGTTCCTAACAGCATCACCACGAACACCTGATATCCTTGGCTCAATAATAACCAACACACTAGGCTTGTGATCAACAGCAAGTTGCCTAACAAACAGTTTAAAGAGAGGCTTGGCCGCCCCTCGTGCATTATAGCTCAGTACTTTTATGATGAACCAATTGGGGTCGTTTATCTCCATCCCGGAGTTTTTGCTCTTAACCATTCGAATTTCACAGACAAATAAAGGTTTCTGTAGACTTTTGGTTGAGAAAGCAGATGGAGCTTGAATATTTTTCCTTCTGACACTACGCAGGACCTTACAGAGGCGAACACTTCCCAAACTCGCCTCTCTGCTTGAACTGCGACAGGCTGGTTTCTTTGTAACAATATCTATGTCACTGGATCCCTGGGAGCAAGACTAATCAAAACCCTGTTTTTCGGATAAGGTTTGAACTTTGATAGAATCACCTGAAACGAGTGAGAGATCTCCTTTTCTGACAGGTTCAGTTGGGTTACTAGCCTCCAACTTATCACCATTATCCCTATCCAAAATCAAAACAACAGGCTGTGTTTTAAGAATTTCTCTATCACCACTGTTATCTGCACTACCTGCTGCGGAATTTCGCTGCTCTTCGAAGGTTCGTACTCTAATTTCCGATCCATCTGAACAATCTCGAATCACATTTGAAGAAACTGATTAGTGTTTAAGAGGCAAAACATGAGTTTCAGAATTAACGATTGAAGAAGCTGATAAGAAACCCCTAGGCCCTAAGTCATCAGATCCATTTTCATTAATTAAAAGAGTTTGGGCCGGGTCATCATCCGGACATGTACTCGAAGGCCCAACAATCGATTGCCCAAACCCCCCAGCCCAACATCAGAATTTACCCCCTCAGACTTTGTTCAAAATTTGAAACCGACTCTTTTTGCCGCCAACCTGAATTTCCTATCCTTTTCTCTACGACACCGATTGGTTTCTGACAGTACCAGCACTGACATTCCTCCTTCCATTGGATCTTCTTCTTCTAGATCTACCACGTGACTTGTGTTTCTTTTTATGAACAATCATCCATGGGCCTTTATTATTATTTTCTTCATCAACATCCCCTTCCTTTTTGCAGTCATTCTCTTTATGTACAAAGAGCCCACATTTAAAACAAACATTGGTATATGCCTAATGGTCTCTTATGGGCTCAAGTGCTCAACCCGTCAATCCAGTAGACTTGGTCCTTCCACTTGGTAAAAGTACAAAATTGGTCCCTCAAGTGGAGGGAAAGTAGCAAATTGGTCCCTCAAGTGAAAAACATTATGTAATTTGGTCCCCCTCAAATGGAGTTAACTAAGCAATTGGGACCTTTTCGTTAGTGTCCGTCCAAGGCCCCGTTAAATCGTCGGACGTGGCATTGACACCATCAACTCTGCTGATGTGTCATCAGCCAGGTCATTTTTAGAATAATTAAAAAAAATCAAAACTATAATTTAAAAAAAATCAAAACAATGACTCGGTGACTTTTTTTTTTTGGTTAAAACCGATTCAATGCCCAATTTTTTTCGACGTGGCAGTGACACCATCAACTCTGCTGATGTGTCATCTGCCAGGTCATTTTTAGAATAATTAAAAAAAATCAAAACTATAATTAAAAAAAACCAAAACAATGACTCGGTGACTTTTTTTTTTTGTTAAAACCGATTCAATGCCCAATATTTTTCCTTCTTTTTTTTCTCTTCCTTCTCCTTCACTCTAAACCCTAACTGACTTTTTTCTTCTTTCTTCAACCTTTGCCGCTGCCACATCTCCCTCGGCCCCGATCTCGTCACCGCCAACCCCTCAACGATTCTCTCCTCATCACTCAACGATCTCCACTCTCAGCCTTCTGGTTTGAAAGATTGCGTGGATCTCTTTACGACGCGATGAGTCGACTCAATGACTTGGTGTCGGCATTGAACAAGGTAATGAGTTCTGGGAAGGAACTATATGCGAAACCATGCCTATGAGGCATAGAAAGAAGAAGAAAAGCAAGGGAGTTAAGAAGGTAAGAAGGAAAGTTCTGATGAGAGACAGAAGCGTGAGATTGTCATCATCGGAAAACGAGTCGCCGGCGAGGTTGTCGAGCTTCTTCCAACGTATGATACCGTGCACGGTGGAATATGGGAAAGTGAGGGAGAGTTTCTACAAATCGCGGCAACAACCCACGATTTTGTATTTTCCATTTTGATTTGTAATCTCATGCTGGTAATTGGTTGTGTTTTGGATTATTCTGCTTTGTCTTAAAGAATCTTAGTGAAAGTATATTTGAATCTTAGTTTGACTAGGAAACCCTTATTTGTATTGGACCGGGTCTATTGCTGAAGAATCCATTGATTCAGAATTTTCCGTTCCATTTGTGTGATTTTGTGGCAATTTCTATTTTTATCAGTAGTTGAAATATTGAATAGAATATGCTATTATTTGCTTTTGTCACGATCTGTTTGGTTGTTGGAGAAAATGTGGAGAGAAGAAACAATATTAGAAACTGGGACAATCCACTTTTATCTTTTAAAATCTATTCCCCCCAATAGGATGGGATTTTTGGGAATGAATTATGCTACATATATTTTCATCTTGTCGTCTCTTTTGATTTTTTATCGACCAAAAATCACAATGGGAGGGTTTATGGCTAAGCCTTTGGCATATGGGGAAATGGAGGGAGTGAATTGGGTTTCAGAAATGCGTTCTGATGGGAAAAAAATTGCAGTTGAGCCCATTTAATTTTTTTACTTAATTTAATGAATTTTCTTTTGTTTTTCCTTTTTTTCGAATTTTTCATTTTTTTTACACGTGGCAGATGACGGATGCTAACGAAAATGACATAATTGCTGGGTTAATTCCATTTTTCAATTATAACCAATTTTGTACTTTTACCCCTTACACCTACTGCCAAAAAAGACTTGGTCCTTCCACTTGTCATAGCCTACACTTTTAGCTATGGGTCCACCTAAAATGGGCCAAAATGGTTGTCCAAGCCCACTTTAACTCGGACAAGTAAAAGGACCGTATTTAAGATTTTTTTTGTTTTTTTGTAAAAAAAAAAAAGAAAATCAGATAAATAATAAATTTACAAATTTTAAGAAAATTAAAAATACAAATAAGTCACTCTAGAAAATTTTGGTCGAGGGAGAGATCAAGAGAAAACAAAGTAAAAGAGGCGGGTTTCGTTGCAAAGCCGACGATGTTTATTGTTTAGCTGTTTCAGCAAGTAATATACAATTTTTCTCCGTCAATCTATATATTTGTATATTGGATATGGATAAACCCTAGCCAAATTCAATTCAATCTTTTTTTTTTCGAGGTTCACTTAATTTCCTTTTTGTTTTGCAGAGATGTTTGGGATTTTTTTTTTGAAGTATTTAATTCGCATATGCAATGAAAATATATGGTGATTTGGCTTAGAAATTCCTCAATGGTATGTTATCATCATATTTCTTGTTTCTTTCTGCTTTCCCGCTGTAAATGCTGTATGTCGAGTATTTTTTATTTTTTGGCCGAACTGTATGTCGAGTATTTATATCAGCATATTTCTTGAATTCTTTTTTTGTACTTGAAGGATCCAGAGAATGAAGACATTCCACAATACGAGCACATCTATCAAAATGAATTCTCATACCGAAAGTAAGTTTTTGATCATAATTTTTGTTTTCTTACTGTGTGGTTGAATATAATAACTCTGTATGAAGCTCATCTGCCTGAATGTTTTCAACTTCAGTAGTATGAATTCAGATAACTTGATGCATTTCTGGAGCCTTTTCCAAATTGGGTCTTCTTTTGTTTGTGTCTATAAGACAGTGTGGCTCGTCATGATGTTTACCTAATTGATATCTTAAATTTCATTTTCTTGTAGACACAAAAAGCAAAAGGAGGAAGATATTGCCATATGTGAGTGCAAATTTGACTTTAGTGATCCTGATAGTGCATGTGGAGAGAGGTGCTTGAATGTGCTAACAAGCACAGAATGTACTCCCGGTTATTGTCCTTGTGGTGTTTACTGCAAGAATCAGGTAAATGTTGTGCTACTCATGTATGTGCAACCAGATGAATATGTATGATTCTTGAATTCCTTAGGATTTTTCCTCCTGAAACTCCATTACCTTGCAATTTGAAACATGAATATGACTACTGTTTGGTGTTTACTTTGATGACTAAAACTTTTTAGAAGCATTTGATTTTCCTGCTCAAATTTTTTTGTAAGTACTGTTTCATTTTTTATTATTTATTTGAAGATGCTTTTGATTGTTTGTTCATGAGAGACTCACATATTTCTTATTGTGTTACGTTCATTTCTTAAAGAAATATCAGAAATGCCAATATGCTAGGACTACGTTGTTTAAAACAGAGGGTCGTGGGTGGGGTCTACTTGCTGCTGAAAATTTAAAGGTAACATGCGGCGTCCTAGCATTAACTTTTGGTATAGTATCAATTTTGATCATTTTTTTTTTTAAAATTTCAATCCTTGCTTTTAACTTGCATACATATGCATTCTGAACATGCAGGCAGGGCAGTTTATTATTGAGTACTGTGGAGAAGTAATATCTTGGAAAGAAGCAAAGCGTAGGTCCCAAGCTTATGAAAACCATGGTAAATTATTTTGTAAGGATTGCTTGTTATCTGGTGGGGGAAAAATGCAATAAAACAAAACCAAACAAAACTTATACCCTTCATCTTCACCTGATTCAGGTCTTAAGGATGCGTATATCATTTCTCTAAATGCCTCTGAATCCATTGATGCCACCAAAAAGGGAAGCCTTGCAAGATTCATCAACCACTCATGGTGAGCAATGCAGGCATTTAGTTTTCAGCTTTTAATGTCTTCATTATTAGTAATATTCTGGTTTTCTGTTATCTAAAGTTGACATTGACTGAATTTTGGTTTAAGTATTCAGCCAACCAAACTGTGAGACAAGGAAGTGGACAGTTTTGGGGGAGATACGGGTTGGAATATTTGCAAAGCAAGATATTCTTATCGGAAGTGAACTTGCTTATGATTATAACTTTGAATGGTATGGTGGAGCTAAAGTTCGCTGCCTCTGTGGAGCACCCAACTGTTCAGGGTTTCTTGGAGCAAAGTCTCGTGGCTTTCAGGTAAACCTTTCAATGTGAAATTAACTTTTGATTTGACTTTTAGGAAAGACATGTGAATATATGCTCGACTTCATTTGTGCTACTTAGGAAAGTAAAAGTCATTGAATGCAAAATGTTCATTTTCATGAGCTTTGATTCAAATGTGCTTGATCTCCTTCTACTTCACATTTATTTGATGTAATCTCTCATGATACTTTGATTTAGCCATTTTCTGATTTGGTTCTCTTATTGGCATGACTCCAAAGTTATCCTGCCATTATTGATTTCCTACCGTTTCACACATGTTTGATGTACTGATTCTCAACCTTTAAGGCCCTGAACGGATAGGTGTTTTATCAGTTTAATAACATATATAGCATTGTAGCCAAAAAAAAAAAAAACCCATATATATTGCATCTTTGATTTCCAGTCATCACTTTCTCATGATGTGCTTGCCCTTTGTACATACTCAATTGAGAGTATTTTTATGTTGATGCTTTTCTTATGATGTAGTCTGAGAATTTCCCTGCAAAATTTATTGACAGGAGGATACCTATCTATGGGAAGACGATGATGATCGGTATGCATCTTTAATACATTTTTATTTCTTTTTGTCCATTCATAAGTTTTAGAATGCAGTTATGCCACTTTAACGCTTAGTCTCAGCATTATTAGTCATCTCACCTTTTATAATGGAGGCAACTTGCCATGCATATAGGCCAATAATTGGATAGAAGGAAATTTATATGCACAAAACATCACATTTGAGTTTGTATTTATGAAAGTAAAGCTGCTTCAGACTCTTGTGCCATTTATTTTGTGCCTGGACCTTACCTGCCCACTTGGTTGAGTTAAGTGAGTACTCAATCCCTTTGACTGTTTGTATGGGATAAAATTTTGGATAGAAGTTAAACTTAGTCCATCTTAAATCCCAATAGGCAGATTTAAAGGAGATTGCAGGACAAGTACCAGATAAGGGTGTTAGCAAAGAGGCTTTCAAGGAGTCTCAGTCCTTGTCATTTTCTAGTCTCAGTTTAATTAATCCTTCTTAGCTGCTATGTCTCTGCTCTTTTGTAAGAAAAGAGCTGCAGAGGGCAGAATTACCCCAAGAGAGCAGTAAGCCAAGTAACAAGGGGACAACGAATAGGTAGTATGCTTACAGTGCCTTTCCAGTCGTTCTGGGTAAGACAATCAGAAGTGGCAAAGTTATCAGCTTTTTTTCCTGGAATGACTGGTACTGGTTTGGTTCATAAGTTCAAGAGGCCTTCACATCATCAGAAATATCTGCAATAAGCCTATTAGAGAGTACTAGTAATATTTTTATGCAAGTATGATGCCAGGACTATAGGTGTGGGTTTTTTTATTTGTTTCATCTTCTTCTATTCCATCCATACTTTAGTTTGATGCAGTATATTCTCTGTTGGGCATGTACTTCTTAGCTCAGGCTGTTGGGCATCATAAATATATTTCAATTTGCACCCTTTTCCATCAAAATTGTCCTTTCTCCACTATCAGTTTATCAATAAGATTTCAGCAAAAAGGATTTTATACTAATGCAACCATTATATATTGCATGCTGGATGCTAGAAATCGACCATAATTATCACTTTATCAGGCTTTCCTTAATTT
This sequence comes from Corchorus capsularis, assembly GCA_001974805.1. NCBI lineage: Eukaryota > Viridiplantae > Streptophyta > Magnoliopsida > Malvales > Malvaceae > Corchorus > Corchorus capsularis. The sequence goes on from AWWV01010168.1 coordinate 13,261, forward strand.
TTATTGCTTCTGATAATCTAGATGGCAGCATTAGCAAGTTGTAATATGATATAAATGGACATCGTGATTTAATAAAAATAAAGAATTTCTTTAAACTTTTGTTGGAAAGATTTTAACTCTCCATACTTTGGTGAAAATTCTCATAAAATATCCAATTTATGCTGCTTACAGCGTGGTGGCTCCCTGTTTTTATTTTATTTTTCCTATGTAATTTATTTCGTCATTATATTTACCCAAGTATGCTTGCTGGGCAGGTATTCTGTTGAAAAAATACCATTGTATGATTCTGCAGAAGATGAACCTGCCACAAAGCTCCTCAAAGCTGTTGACTCAAATTCTGAGAACGATGCTAATATTAAAATTGAACCATCCATTACAGTGGATGTTAGCGTGAAATCTGAGCAGCAGCTTGAGTCCACTGTGGATCCGGTTCCAATGGAAGGGGTAGTTGTTACTGCAGTGAAAACTGAATCATCTGAAGAGATAAATCTGTATTCTCAAGACGCTCAACAGGCTTTTTCACAAAAGAATGCTATGATATCTCGCATCCGAAGTAATAGTGCATGCCGTAATTATCATATTGGATCACGGTCCATTCCAAAGAAAAAGTCACAGCATTATTCTAATGGAAAGTCAAAACATCTTTCCATTAAGCAGATTGATTTCAAACATCTTGCTCGACTCTTTACAACAAAAGAAGTACATGAGGAAATTTCCAGATATGAGGTATGATTTCCTTTGCCGGTTCACTTGATTAGACTGATCTTTGCATGCTATGCTAGTGAATAGGTATTCATCTTAGCATAAGATTAATGATCACTTTCCACCGGGACTTGAGACTTTTGGGCTTGAGAAGTTAGTTATGAATTACGTCTGGACAGCTGGAGGCACCATGCAGCATGCAAATTACATAATGCTGTTACAGTTGCGATAATACCTCAATACCATATAATTGATTAGCACTGTGTGTTTTATAGTCTGCAGATCATTTAATCTTTAGGTTAGGAAACCATAAGCCACCGGGTATCGAAAGTTCCCCTATTAGGTTTGGGAAATTCTCATTTAAATATGCATTTAGAGGCTTAAACCCAAATGTTTCTGTTTCTATTAAATTTAGTCTTGGCTGCCTTTGAGTATATAGTTCAATGAGTGTAATGATTTTATGTTGGACTGAAGCAACATAAGTTTTCCTGAGCATTCTAAACAAATTTTTATTCATAGAAAGGCAAAAGGAACAAACTAAGGCTGTATGCAAATTAAGTGGTTATCTTATAGTAGTTGCTAAACTGCCATACACAGTGTCGCCTTTCTTATCTCTGCGTGTCGGTATTGGGGGGAGCATACAGCATCAACTGATGTTGAAAACTTGATCAGATCACTATGCTTGAATTATTGCTGCAGCTCATATCCTCTCTGTTGGTGGGGTGAGTGAAAGTTGAAAACATGAGATCAAATGTTAACCACATCTATTACTTAGCTAGAATCAATGCTTTGTAGGGAGGTGGGAAAGCGTATAAATGTGGGGCTTGAATTTTCAAAAGTAGTGATCTTTTCATTGCTGACCCTTGGTATTTTCATCTTAAACCCTGCAGGAATTGAAGAATGAAGCTGCTTGCCAGCTTGCTTCTGTGTACGATGAAATACGACCTGCCATCGAAGAACATGAGAGGGATAGTCAAGATAGTGTAGCAACCAGTGTAGCCGAGAAGTGGATCGAAGCGTCCTGCTCGAAACTCAGGATAGAATTTGACTTTCATTCTTCAATTCTTAAAAATATTGTCTGCAGTACAGGAAAGGCATATGAGCAAGTGAAACCTAGTGAACTGGAAACAGGGGGCAACGATACTAATGAAGTGAAATTGTTGGAATATTGAAAATGTATTGGAAAGGGCATATTTTAGGAAGACCATTTTTTAGCTTGCTGATCAAAGGAAATGATAAAATACCAGTTCATCCATTAGAAAAGGAAAGGAGTAAATCCACCAATTCCAAAGTCACTTGCACTTGAACGAGGAAAAACTTACCATTGATTAAAAATATTACTCTCGTTTCTTTTATATTTAAGACGGCAGGCTCAGTGATTAATAAATCTTGATCACTGAAATTTTAAGTTCCCATGTTCTTTTAATCTTATCAACCGTTAATTGATTAGAGTTCATTGATTGCGGCTATGTTTAGTTAACCAGTTCACCACCATTTGGGTCCAAAACGGTGGTGAACTGGTGAAAAGCAGCCTTAAGTGTAAGCATTGATCAGGGCCGATTGGCCCGCGTGGCCCCTTTATTCATCAGTCAAACGGGGCTTTTCTACTGGAGCAAAATGCGCCAGCCAAGCACCGATGCAAACTTCACCCTATAAATATCCCATTTTTGTCCTCTTGTTATTGTACTTTATTCCAATCCTTTTAGTGCTTTTTTCACTTTTTTTTTGTTTTCTATTACTACTACGTGATTTTACAATAAACAATATATATATATTCTGGCCAAAAAAAATATATATAGCATATTATTAATCTAATTAAAAATATGTTTATAAATAAAAATATTTAATATTGATTAATATTTACAATATTTTAATGAAATAGTAATAAAAAATAAATATTAAGTAGTCAATAAATATTTAATTAATTATAAATTTTATATTTGTTATTAATTATAAGTATGCATATATAATAATTTAATATAAATAAAATTAAATTATAAAAAATAAAACAATACATAATACTCATTCATATTAATACCCTTAATGGTCATTTTACATTCTAATCTCACTCCACCGCTATTTTCACTTAATACCTCCGTTTCTATCGCTGATTATAATCTCATCTGTACAGTATCTAATCTGATCTGTACAGTGTTTAATCTCACAACTCCAGTTCAAACGTTGTCAATCGCACCGCTTTACTAAACGCATCCACAGTACTTGTTAAGGCTCCCTTTGAAAAAAGGCTGGTTTACCGTCGGTTTGACAAAAGGCGGCTTAAAGCTACTTGAAAACCCGTTCGGTGAGAGAGAAAAAAGAAAAGGAAAAAAAAAGAAAAAGTAAAAGAAATTTGCTGCCTGTATGTCAGACAAACGATCAGTCACACGACCAATCTACACTTAACAATTGCAGTACGTTTAAGCTCAAAAAGTGGGTAAATCGCACTGTAACAGGCTCCCCAAGAGAGCCTCGTATCATATGTCAAAATTAACAATTACTATATTTTTTTTTGCCTGAATTAGTTACTTATTAGTTGTTATGAAATGATAACAAAATTAAGTAAGAGAGTAGAGAATTGAAGTATGGAAAAGACAAGAGAATAGAAAAGCAAGAGAATATAGAGAACAAGATAATATAGAGAAGAAGAGAATATGGAGAATGAGAGAGATTGTTCTTATTCCATTTTATTCATGTAATTCCATAACAAGGGAAATTGCCTATTTATAGGCACATAGATACATCACCATAAATATAAGGGGATGAACTTAGTACATAGGTAAATGTGTTTGAATATACTAAGTCATCAATCTTATCCATATCTTAATTAGATTCATGGACATCCACATACGATACATGTATATTCATAACAATAGTAATATATTGTCAAACTCCAGTTGTATCAAGTCATGCAATTGTAAGGGCGTTTTCGTTTTTTGCGGCAGTTTTATTTTGGCTTATTACTCAATTTCTCCCTTGAAGTATCCAAAAAAAGACACTTTGCCCCCTAATATTTTTTTGTCAAATTTTCCCCTTTAACCTATCAAAATAGGGGGTAAAAGTACACAAATGGTCCCTGAAGTTAGCTGAAATGTCCATTTTGGTCCCTGAAGTGACACTTTGTTTAATTGAGTCCCTAAACTGAAGGGTTAGGAACAATTAAGTCCTTCCGTCAATTGCACCGTTAAATTCGCTGACATGGCACTGATGCCGTTAACTTTCTGACGGTGCCGCATAGGTGGACTGCCACGTCACCTTTTTTATTAAAAAAATATTTTTTCAAAACCAATTAAAAAAAATTATTTTTTGAACTAAAAAACAGATTAAAAAAAAACTGAATTATTATTATTTTTTTCTTTCAGAAAAAACAGAAAAGAAGTAAAAAAAAATCAAAATTCGTTTCTTTTTCCTTTTTAAAAAAGTTTTTTCTGGATTGCTAATTAAACACCGTCCCCCCTTTTGCTAACTACCGCCCCCCTTTTTACACTTTTGCCATTTGTTCATATTTTGAACTTTCTAACAACTTCTTCAAACTCTCAACCTTCAAACCCTAAACTTCATTTCTAACAACTTCTTCAAACTTTTTCAAACTTCATCTCTAACAAATCTTTAAATTCATATTCCTTCATTTTAATCATAAACTAATTAAATACTAATTAATCATAAACTAATTAGATACTAATTAAACATAAACTAATAAACTAAGTAATTTTAATTAACTAATTAAAACTAATCATAAACTAATTAATATTAAAAAAAATTTAAAAAAAAATTTAAAAAAATATAAAAAATTATTTTTTTTAATTTTTAAAAAGATTTTTTACCTCAACCCACGTTATCGTCAATTTCCGGAGTTCTCGGCTTGTTTCACATTAGTAATTAGCTTGGAGATTTCAGAGGATTTGAAAATGTTACAAAATGGAGCAAATGGCGAAAGTGTCAAAAATTATAAAAAGGGGGGGCGGTGTTTATAAAAAGGGGGGGCGGTGTTTAGCAAACCCCAAGTTTTTTGATACAAATTTTTTTTTTGGAAAAACAAAAGGAAGGAAATTAAAAAGAAAAGAAGAAAAAATCAAATTTTGTTTTTTTTGGTCTTTTTCCATTTTTGATTTTTATTCAAAAAACCGAAAATCTTTTTTCTTTGAAAAAAATAATTTTTGATTTTTTTTTGAAAAACTGAAAAAATAATAATTATTTTTTTCAATAAACGCATTTTTTAAAAAATATTTTTTAATCAAAATTAGCTGATGTGGCGGTCCACCTCAGCAACATCGTCAGTAAAGTTAACGACGTCAGTATCACGTCAGGGAAATTGACAGTGCAATTGACGGAAGGATCTAATTGTTCCTAACCCTTTACTTTAGGGACTCAATTGAACAAAGTTTCACTTCAGGGACCAAAATGAACATTTCAGCTCACTTCAGGGACCAAAATGAATATTTCAGCTCACTTCAGGGACCATTTGTGTACTTTTACCCAAAATAGGGACATATTGCCCTCTGCTGTTACAGTCGTTAGCTTATAACTAACGGCATGGTTAAAAATGCTTACATGTACCTCCACATCAGCCACTGTGGGTCCCACACGAATTTTTTAATAAAAACTCTTTCTCTTCTTCCCGTTTTACTACTTTTTTTTTCCCCATTTTCTTCTCTTCCTAGCTGCTAGCCCGATCCCTCCCCTCTTCTCTTACCCTAGCCACCTTTTGTCGTCTTCTTCAGCGTTGCCACCTCCTATTGCCTGGCTTTCAACCAATCCTTAACCGGCATCTTCCAATCGGCCCATTCTCTCCCTCTCTTCTTTATTTCCTCTTTTCTTTACCCATGAAGCAGCAACAATACAATTATTATTATTGTTATAATTTTACCTATTATAAATCATGATCAAATTTGCTAAAATTGATTATATGAACAATAATTATATGAACAACCACTAAAATTAAATCAGGTATATGAATAATTTATGATAAATTTATAATTAGTAATTTATTTTATAAAATAATGAATAAATAGTAATACTTTGTAATTTCTTGGTGATTTTATCTATTGGGTACTACGACCGTAATAATAATCTAGCTGGTAAGGGTTGTAATTCTATTTTCATTGTTCATGGATGGTTATATTATTAATTAATTTATAATAATAATTGAAGTAATGAAAAAAATATAAATTTAGATATTACATAACTAATATTTTACTTATAATAATACACTGTTAATAGTGTTTTTACTTTTTATACGTCTTAAAATGTTGACGCATACCCCACCTGATAATTAATTATGTATTTAATATTCGAAACCTACCTCACCTGATAATCAATTATGTATTTAATATTAAAAATTGATATCTAAGGAGGCGCATATCAAGTATTCTATCATTTAACCTCGCATATGCAGTCTGCTAAATTTCGTTGATAATAGATTGTCTAATGTTTTACTTATTTGTAAAATAAATCGAATAATAAATATATTTAAAAAAGTTGAGTATTGAAAATTAAAAAATTCATTGCTGACCCAATTGACCCGAGATCCGAGTGACCCGAGGCCAAAACCCGAACCTGCCCAAGCCAAGACCCGAATGACCCGAAAACTGTATGACTTTAGACCCAAATAACCAAAACCCAGATGATCTGAAACCCGAATGGCCCGAGAAGGCTGCCTGGTCCATTTGACCCGAATCCGCCCATTTGACACCTCTACTGTTTGTATATTTACATGCATTAGTTTAGCTTGCAAATTAATTTTTTTTTTTGTAAAAAAAATTCTTTGAATAGAAATTATAAAAAGCTTTAAATATGGTCCGATTTCTAAGCCTATGAGGAGAAAAAACAAAATGAATCTTTTTATGAAAAATAAAAACCAACAAAAACAAAGAGAAAAAATTCTCCAAATTCAAGCTACGATAGACATGAGCATTGAATGATTCATAAAAGAAATTTTGCAAATCACACCAAAGTTGGGAAGCAATAGATAATAATATGATAAAATCACTCACCATACTAAAATGCAAGGGGTCAATATCTTGGCAGCAATCTCAAAACTGTAAAATGCATTACAGAGACCTGATAATGAAGGCAGTTCTCTTTGCTACCCTTTTTGAAAAATAAAAGAAACTTTAAATAACTTGATTTAAGAAACAACTTTGGAACAAATATGCAACTCAGCTTCAAAGTTTTGGTTTCCTATTCCCAATCTGAAAACATGCAATCAACTATTTGCCATGCCCTTCAAAAATTATTTGCAAGCTAAACCAATGCTATTAACAATGTCAAAAAAAAAAAAACAGATAAACAAATACACGTGGGGCCCACACGGGTGATGTTGAGGTACATCTCAACATTTTTAACAGTGCCGTCATTTATGAACTAACAGGTGTGACGGCAGAGGGCAATATTTCCTTATTTTGATAGGTTGAGGGGGAAAATTGGACAAAAAAAAAATATTAGGGGGGCAAAGTGTCCTTTTTTGGATACTTCAATGGCAAATTTGGGTAATAAGCCGTTTTATCTTAGTAAAACCACGTCGGATTCACAAATTTTCAAAGGTTCATTGACCATTTAAGAGAATTGAATTGCTGTTATAAAACTACCGAAGAACAACATAGAGAAAAGAGATAAAAAATCTATTATTCCAGAGAGAAGAGAATACAAAAATCTGAAGTATGTCAAAAATAGCTTAGGGGACTCCCTTTATGTAGTGGAGTAAATGCCTATACATTTAATGTTAATCTGTATTACTTGCAAGCAAAGAAATATCCAGTGAATGATGTTCCAGGGAAGTTTCTAGATAATTTCCTTGGCAACCTCCAGGTAATTGCTCTTGATTTGATTCTTCTTGATTCTCTCTTTCTTAATTCTCTTGATTTACATGCCAATTTGTCTATAGGACAATATGAGCTAATATAGTTGGGCAGTTGGGCTTAGTGTGGTGTGGAGTTCATAATTCCATAACACTCCTCCTTGGATATAGCATCACTATAACGACTCGTTTAGACTAGACCTACTCAAGGACTCAGGTACCCGCCCCAGCCCGAAGGCCCGCCCAAAAAATGGAAGGGTTTGGGCAAACTTTTAAGGCCCGATATTCGGCCAAGAACAAACAAAGAGGCACGTTTTGTAAAGGGGCCGGGCCTTGATTTTTTGTCAAAAAGCACGGCCCCGTCCGACCCAGCCCGTTTTACATGATAATATATATTTTACATAATATATATCTTTATTATTTCTAAATATATAATATATATAATATCACAATATATATTATACTATATAAAATATATTTAGAAAAAATATGGCTAGAAAAAATATACCATGATGCTTTTGTTTAAAAAAAGTTTATGTATATATATGGGCGGGTTTTGGTCAAATGACAAAGCTCGAATGTCGAGTAGGACAGGGCTTGGGCAAGCAAGATGTCTATTATTATTACCTAGTCAAAGCCCGGTCTGAACCCGACCCGACCCGGTCCATGATGTCTATTATTATTACCTAGTTAAAACGCGGTCTGAACCTGGTCCGGCCCAGTCCATGAGCAGGTCTAGTTTGGACATGTAGGTCGAAAAAACCCAGTGGGATAGAAACCGGTCATAACGGAAAAAGTGTACATCAAATCACGTCCATTCAATTTGTCTTCTGGACAAATATTACATGTGATATTATTGCCTCATTAAAAATCTTGAGTTGGAAAACCTAGTGGGAGAAAACCGAACAAAAGGAAAAAAGAGTACAGAACAATTAAGTCCATGTAAATGTCTGCAAGACAATTTCATCTAAATATGCTATTGTTGTCACATTAAAAACCTTAAGTTGGAAAACCCAGTGGGACAAAACCGAACAGAAGGGAAAAAAAGTGCAACGCACTTTGAACTCATAATCGCTCCCCCTTAATTAAAATAAACAGCCGCTCATGGGTATATAACAGTGTGTTTGGATTGAGAGACCAATAAGGAATGAGACAGGACGGGATGGGAAGGGAGGTTTTATTGACTAAAGTTCCATGTTTGAATTGGAAATTAAATTTGGTCTATGGGTTTTGGAGTACCAATAAGTACCAACAAAGCTTTTATTTATAAAATGTTAGATGATCCCTCATATTCCTTACTTTTCATATTTTAAACTATCCAAACAAGGATTGGTCCTTCCCTTCCTTTCCTTTAAAAAATCCCTCCTTTCCCATCCTTTCTTGTCCTTTACTGATCCCTCAAAAAATTTATCCAAAGACACTATAAATATTTTCACTTCTGGGAAATTCAATCTTGCATCTCACTAACTCGCCATATACCCAATGCCATAAAATGATTTCTCAAATGATGCTGGCAACAATTTCGACAAATAAATCTGTAGGATTGTTGGTGGAGCGAATCTATATAACATCAACTTGTCGACTTTCTTGGAGTTCATGAGTATAAAATCTTGGTGAGATGTTCTTGGTCTAATCATCCTTAATATATTCTCCATTGACTTGTGCAATACAAGCAACATTATCATCATAAATTATCATGGGAGAGTCTATAACCGGTTTCAATACACAATTCCTTTGAATATGTGCTATAAAAAAAAATCATAACCAAATACACTCTCTTTCGGCCTTATAGAGGGAGATAATCTCAGAGTGGTTGGAAGGTATAGCTACTAGCTTTCACTTAGTAGAATGCCAAGAAATTATTGCATCGTTATAACAAAACATGTAATCGGTTTGATAACAAGTTTTATGTGGATCAGACTGTCATTTTTCATTAGCATAACCTACTAAATAAAAGTTAGTAGTTATCTTGAAATAACCCCAAAACTATGGTACATCAGAGATGATAGAAAATATTCTTAACAATATCTCCATGTTGGCTCAGAACTAAAATATGCCAACAAATTTATCTTAAATGCGATTTTAGGTCTCATGCATTATAGCAAATACATCAATCCCCCTGATAGCATTTCTGGTACTTTAGGACCAAACATATCCTCATCGGTTTATTTAGGACGAAACATGTACATTTGGGGATCAATGGACCTTATAACCATAGGGGTGCTCAAAGTATATCATTTGCTTTGTGCTCAAGCTCTAGACCAAGGCATAATTTGGTTTTACCCAAATCCTCCAAACTCCTTTTTAAATAGTTAGCAGTTTGGGACAACTCTTCAGGAGTTCCAAACTATATCATCGACATAAACTGTTAATATAGTAAATCCGGTTCCCAATTTCTTAATAAACACAGATGGGTTGATGAGATCCTTTTTATACTCTTCCTTAATCAAGTACACGCTTAAACGTTGATACCACATGTGGCCAGATTGCTTTAACCCATATAAGATCTTTTGCAACTTTTGAGAATAAGTTACGGGGAGTGTATGCTTCAGGCATTGTAAATCCCTCGTGAATTTTCATATAAATATCGGAAGTATATGCTTCATGCATATTATATCCTTTGAACCATAAGTATGTCATCATAACATTCATATAGCATGTTTCCAACTTTATAAGGAAATGAATTTGTATTCATCACAAGTGAATACATTACAATCAGCCCCAGTTCTCTAAGTGAACCCTTGGGCTACAGGACGGGTTTTATAGCTCACAATCTTATTTTCTTCATTTCATTTCCAAAAAAATACCCATTTCAACGGGTTTGAGTCCAAAGACATCATTCTTTGGTAACGGAAGCAAAATTAACCTCGATTGCTTCTTCTCATTTAGGCCAATATTACCTTTGATTACATTCGGTTCTAAACCGAGGTTCATTATCGTTGTTCATAATTTCATGAGCGATTTAGAGAGCGCACAAATCATCGATGGTTATTTCATTCCAATCATAACAATGAAAATTCTAGCATTCCTTGGGTCGGTGATCTTTTCATCAGTTTGTGCCATTACATGGGTAATATGCTCATGAATTTGTGCCTCTTCAAGGGCAATATTACGCTCTCTCTATTTTGTTCCATATTAAAGGCAACTTGATTTTCTTAAGAAAGACTAACATGCTCATCTGGAGCAGATTCTAAATTTTCCCCCCTTCTTTTTCGAGGAACAATATCATTTGATCCCATCAATCTTCCATGCTCCAGGCATGATCACTTTGATTCATCTCACAAAAAGAAATGTGTGGATAACTTTTATATCCACCATTTTAATGACTTTGTCATTTTCCTTAAGGAAATCAGAGACTTTAAAGGTTGACAACTTCAGGTGTCAAATATACAAGATAATAGTCTCAAAATTCTTTGTTCTAATAATTACACCAGGTTAATTCCTAGGAATGATCGGAGGGTCACAAATGGTCCCACTTAAAATCCCCACTCCTTAGACAAAATTTTCCTAGATATGTAACTTCTAGTATCAATTGAATAAAATTATGACATCTTCAAGTGTCAATTGTAAAATCATGACAACTTTCGGTGTCATCAATTGCAAAATCATGACAACTTTCAGTGTCATCAATTGCAAAATCATGACAACTTTCGGTGTCATCAATTGCAAAATCATGACAACTTTCAGTGTCATCAATTGTAAGACCATGACACCTTCCGGTGTCAATTGTAAGACCATGACAACTTCTGATGTTAATTAGAAGAGAAAAATAAATTGTGACAACTTTTGGTGTCAATATATATTAATGATAATTCAAAAGAAATCTCAATATATAGAAACACTTATCTTTGATAGTCCATGGTGCCGAAACTCTTATCGAGAGAGTCTAGAAATATGGCAATGATGCTTGGCTATTCGGCAATGAGCAGTGCTCATGACATATAAATAGTATCGACTCATCACCAAACCAAGGAGGTAGTTTATCTGCGACTAAACTTTGCCATATAAATAATATCGACTCATGTAGTTTATCTGCAACTAAACTTTGCCATTTTATCTCCACGGGAGCTTGGCACTATATTAGTTAGTATTAAAAATTCCATGCCACAAGATGGTAACATGCCAAGATGTCAAATTATTATGTACTATGCTAAGTATATGACATCATAATCTCAATCTAAAATAAGATGAATTTCATTGTGATCTCGCAACAAATATTAACATATATAATAAGGCATTCATTAAACAATTATTTAAGCCTCTATTACCATCAATAAATAACAAAATATCAAATAGCGTAAAATATAAAAGTATGAGGATCATTAGATACATAATCCAATAAAAAAGTTAGTTTATAGAGAATGGGATCCACATATACTAACTTTTTAACAAAGTTCTAAAAATACCCTTAATCATCAACCCAAATAACAAAAAAATAAAGTACGAAAGTACCGAAATACCCCTCTTAATTTGCTTTTGGGTGAATGTGCTGAGGTTATTCAACTGATTTTTTGGTACTTTCACTTCTAACTATTATTGTTTTTTTTTTATAATTAGACATGAAATGAACGAAACATTTTCTTCTTTAAGGCTTACTTTGCTGTATATTTTTTGAATGTTGATAATTATTGCAAGGCATTTATTTATAAGTGGACAATTATTAAAAGATGCATTTGTCTATAAGAGTTATCTTTATGACATAATTATTCATAAAGTTATGTCTATTTGGAAAGACATATGTATTGATCATAAAGTTATGTCCATATATGAAAAGACAAGTGCTTATACCCTAATTTATAATTTGGGTAAATTTGTAAATGAACTTGTGAAATCAAAATGAATGGTCCAGATTTAATCTCAATTTCCTCGTCTTTTTTTTTTCAGATTTTGACCACCTTAATTCTATGTCAGATAGGAAAAAGCCTTATTTTTCCTTTATAGGGGCCTGAATTTATTAAATAATAATTATGATGGTCAGATGAAGTACACATTGTCAAATAAGAATTTAGGTCATGATTATACGACCTTCATGTTCAACAAAGACTTAATTCTTGTATGACGACCACCCCTGCTCATATAAAGAACATAAGATGCCATGTCTAACCTAGATATGTGGCATGTTATTTTACACATCAACACTTTGTCCCAACTGCCCATGCCCTATATTCGATGGTTATCAGATTAGGTCAAGTACCAACTTTTACATTTTGTTCAATTAAGGACAAAATGTTGAAGATGATAGAATTGGACATGGAGGAGTGGTGCAATTTCAGCAAGAAGTATACCATGATGATCCTTGACTTCAGTAGATCATTCTGGTAAAATTTCACCTCAATCCGACTCAGTCTAAAAAACTTCTTCACGGTTTTCAATTAAAGACAGTTTGGGGTGAGAAGCCAAATTCACTATGAAGGGCATGTCAATTTCGACCAGAAATTTTCCTAACATTATTTTAGGTTAATCGAACCAGGATGGTGAAATTTGGGCTTAATCCGACTTCGTTGATAACTTTTCTGCGATTTTTAATTAAGGACACCTGCTTGGAAAAGGTTAGATTTAAGCTCGACATGGCATCAATTTGCATGAAGCCATGTTAGTGTCGTCATATTAGGGTTAAAGGCTAGTAAATTTCGTGCCTTACCTTTTTCTGACTACTAGTCATCACTTTCACGTGCGTTGCACGTGAACTAATATGTTTAAATTAAATTAAAATTAAAATCTTAAGTATACTACTAATTTTATCCTAAAGAAGCCTATTATTATAGTTGGCAAAATTTTACTCGAGTATGGGTATCCGACTTAATCGCCTGAAGCCAAACCTTATCCAACCCGATTCGACCAAAAAATCCGCTCAATTCGAAACTGATATGACCCGACCTCAAATCTTTAATGACCCAAACCTGAATCATTCCGAATCAGATCAATTCGAGAGATTAATCAGAAATTATCCGAATCGGGATTAATTATATTTAAATAACCCGAATTCGAAAAGAATCGAACCTGAAAATCGGAGGCTCAAACCCGAAATTATCTGAACCATATGACCCGAAACTGAAAAAGACCCGAACTAAAATTGACCCAAACCCAAATGTCCTGAAATTGGAGCGATCCGAATCCAACCCAACCTAAAACCGAATATTAACTGAGCCCTTATAAACCAAAATTTCCTTAACCCGAAACTAACCTAACCCAGATAACCGAACTCAAATCCAACCCGACCAGCCCATTTGTATATACATTGGATTTTACTATCAAAGTAACAAAAGAAATCATCCCACACAAAGAAAATTATTAACAAAGTAAAATAGCAAATTTAAACCCACATTAAGGGTTACATTTATCTAGCAAAAAATTAATTATAAATCAAATAAAATAATTGCACGTTAGGGAAATAATAAATTTTAACCATAACACATTAAACTATCAAATAGAACATGTAAATCAAAATAACCTTTTAAATTAAAATGGTAAAAATAAAATAATTATAAAAAAATGAATTTAATTAAATGAAAATAGAGTTTTTATTAGAATAAAACTGTATATTAAAAATTTTAATATATCCAATTTTTATTCAAAAATAGTAAAATGGTAAAAGTAAAGAAATTATAAAGATATTAGATTTAATAATTGAATAAAAATAGAGTTTTTAGTAGAATAAAACTACAATAGTTTGAGCAATGGCATTTGAAAATATATTCAAAAAAATGATGGTATAATTGTCGATTCAAAAGTTTCACAATACTTGTACTTTTATATATAGTATAGAGTTTTGACAACTTTTGTGAGTATTTCAATTAAGGACATATGGTTTTCAACCCGGTTTATGCCATTTTCTTGATTGATCTTTATTTTGATCAAAACATGGGCTAAGAATGGTTAAGTTATGCTTGATTTCATGATTTAATGGTTCATGGTCGAAGTCAAGTTCGTTTTGGCAATTTCGTTGTCACATTAGTTACATCGCGCTGCAGAAAGGAAGCCCGGGTCATGATAGAATGTGCCAGTCAGCTTAGATTTTTGAAAGTTACACGACGAATAGCACTCAATGTAATTTGACATGGTATATGGCATTGGAAGGCATATCAAGTTCATTCGGCAATTTCCTGGAAGTTACCTTGGAGTCGTCGGAGAGGAAGTGCAGCAAGACGACGTAAGAAGGTCGCCGACGTTTATGGGCTGTAAAGATTTCAAAATTAAGGTGATTTAATGTCAAATATTCATCTTTTTATAACATGTGGCGTTCTAGAGCTTCATAGCACCTTCCTCAAAGATTTTCTTACCAAAATCAGCACGAATCGCAATCAGGATCGCAATCTGGAAGACTTGGTGACTAAGTAATTTGCTTTGCCCCGAAGTAAGCAGCCCAGGCAGCCCAACCCAGGATCGCAATCTGGAAGACTTGGTGACTCAAAATGTTTGACTTCTCACTCCGTGTTGCCAAAGGTTTTTCCAATTTTTAAATCGGCGATCCCTGTTATTGCTTTTAAGATTTTCGTTACTTTGGTGACTGTCCTACTTCAACCGCACCAAAACATCTCTTTTTGACACGCCTAGTAGGACTCAAAATGATTGACTTCTCACTCCATGTTGCCAAAGGTTTTTTCAATTTCTTAAATCGGCGAGCGCCGACGTTGTTTTTAAGATTTTCGTTACTTTGATGACTGTCCCACTTCGACTGCACCAAAACATCTCTTTTTGCCACGCCCAATGGGACCAAACGGTTTGATTTCTCATTTTAAGTGACTCAAAGGTTTTTTTTCTTTCTTCCTGCAAATGTGGTGTTCGCCCGACCAAGGCCAACACCAACGTCTCTTTCCCTATCTCCGTTGTCCGCTCGACCAAGGCCAGCGTCTACCTCTCCTTCCACAATTCTACGGTGTCCACCGAGACGATCCACATGAACGACTTCCTTTGACGACCTGAAGCCGGACAAAACAACTTGTCTTCCAGCCTCCGTCGTTTCAAAGGTCTTTCCTTTTCTTTTACAAGTCGGTGATCCCTGACTTTACTTTTAATGTCAGGTCAAATCTTATCTTTACGTCACGCTTTCCTTTTACTTTTGTACTTTCTTTTCAATTTCCTTGTTACTACTGTTACTGCTTCTCTTAAAGATGCACACAGAAAGCAGGTTTCTTTGCACCTCTTGTTCTTCCGCGAACTTGAATGTGGTGTAGAAAATAATGGCGACGACACTTCTTAGGACTGTACCATAACTCATGGTGATCTTGCTAGCGCTTTAGAAAAGGCGATGAATAAGATGGAAGCTATATTTCAAGAGATGATCCAGGAACAAATAATAAAAAACTCAAGTCAAAGTAATAACACCACCCATATTACTGAAACTATTGACGACGACATGAGTATGGGAAGAGGTGAAGATGACAACACAAGTCAATTGCCTCATGAAGATGGAGAACGCTCGGGGGGCAAAGATGATGTCGCCATTGACTGCACTGAAAGTGGTGAAGATGACTAAATTGAACATAATGATAGTTAGCTTGAAAACAATGTGGTAAATGAGAAAGTTACGCTCGAGGGGCAACTCTCTAACCAC
The DNA here is from genome assembly GCA_001974805.1 of Corchorus capsularis. NCBI lineage: Eukaryota > Viridiplantae > Streptophyta > Magnoliopsida > Malvales > Malvaceae > Corchorus > Corchorus capsularis. The sequence continues at coordinate 29,310 of AWWV01010168.1, forward strand.
TCTGACTTTGAGAAAGTTGACAGCACCAAAGAAATCACCGACTTCAAGGAGATTGAAGACCCTCTTGAAATCAAAGAAAACGAAGATGACCTGGAGATGGATAACCTTTCAGAGTCTGACGCTGAGAAAGATGAAAGCCTCCATGATGAGAATGAAGTTGACCAAGTACACATTAATCGTTCCCAAAACCCATCAACAAATGCGCATGATGTGCTCACCCGACTTTAGGCTTTGTTGGCCAGGTTGAAATCTGATCCGACAACGGAAAGTTAAGAAGGAGTCAACGAAGTAACCGGGAGATTCCAAGTTATGTCCAGGGGGAAAGAAAGATGGTGCTAAAACCATTGTCTCCCAAGTTCATATAACGTGTAGTGGACAAAGCCGCCCCAAAAGTAAATTGCGGCATATATAAATAAAAAAAAATCGTTAATGGCCATCGCCTTAATTGATTTACTGGCAATGGCTATTATGGAAAAATTGATGTCATCATTGACATATGTGAAGGTAAGGAAATTTGGCTTTTTATGTAATCCAAAGCCAATTAACCATATATGGAATTTATGGCTGTTTGGCCATTATCTTATCTTATCTATACTATATATAAAAGTACGAATAAGGGGAAACTTTATGTTTTCCGATTGTACCCCTTTTTTAAAAATATATTTCCAATTATACCATTTTTTTAAAAAATATATTTCTAAATTGCCATTACTAAATAATATTTTAATTATTCCATTATTGTTTTACCATAAATTATTCCATTATTAATTATTAGATTATAATAATACGTATAGTAAATTATAAGAAAGTCAATTTTGCTGTAATGATATATGTTTTAAAAAACCGTAGGTTGTAATCCCATGTTTTTAGAAGGTTAGGTTTTACCCAAACTTATTAAGATTAATCTTCATTTTTCACAATGTTGATTAAGTTCAAACCATATTTTTTGTTAGAAAAGTGAAAAAAGTCTTGCATGTGGAATAGTCTTAATATTATATTCATATATCATAGACATAGAAAATAGAATGGCTATAATATTAGCCTTTTTTTCTCCCTAAACTATTGTATTAATGTGATGTAAAAAAAAACTATTGTATTAATGATTTTTTTTGGCATAAAAGAAAAGTCTCTAGCTAGAGGCTTTCAGTCCCTCGCTCCCTCTTAATTTCCGAAGATTCCATGACGAACGACACACCTGTAGATTGTATTAATGATATTTTGCCCCCAAAATTTTTGCACCCTTATATAAATAATCATAAACATCTCATTTATCCATAACTTTTCAACTAATAATATAGGGAGTACCTGCGCAACCATTCATAATTTTTACAACTAATTATAATCTAGAGACAAAATTTGGTTCATGCATGTATGGTTCAAACCTTATCATGAGATAAGGGCCCGTATTTTTTGTTTATAGGTGATCCTTTTCAATACTGGAGTCATTAGGGTCTTAAGGTGTTTGGAGATATTATGTTAATAGGGTCTTAAGGTGTTTGGAGAGCATAAGAGCTAAAAAGTGGAGATAGTGAGCTCATACCCTATATGTGTGGATGGGTTCTCTATATATATTGTTTTGGCCTTGAGCAAGTTGGGAAATTAAGCGTCAGGTGGGCGGGTTGGGAGGATATGGGCTAAATAGGTTTACTGGTCGCAAGACTAGATAATGCCGGACATAAGGGTATACGATCTCGATATATACTCCATGTGGAGAGTGTTGAATCGTAGAATACTCGATTTGGTAGTGCGCCCTCTGTCGAACTGTATGGTGCTCTATGAGACGAATGAGAGATATTCCATGAATGCCAAAAAGGGAGCACTGAATTTGAGGATCGAGTAGGAGAGTGCGTTCTAGGAATGATGACGGATAAGAGAAGTTGAGCTGATAATGTACTCCATGGAGGAATACCGAACGAAAAAGTTCAAATAAAAAATATGCTCCATGGAAAGGTTGGTGAACATGAGAGCATTCAAACTGATAATGTACTGATGCAGATGAGATAGGCATATCATATATGGATCGTATGGACCATCAGAAATCCGTTCGAAAGAGCGTGTAACGTTTTGGATTTTGGGCCTGAGTTCCTGCAGGTGGGTCAACTTAAACAGGCCATAACTTTCAAACCGTAAGTCGGTTTGACTATTATTATACATTTCCAGAGACTGAAGTTCCTGCAGGTGGGCCAACTTAAACAGACCATAACTTTCAAACTGTAAGCCTTCGTTTAGGGCCTAAAAAGGCCGTTATAATTTTTTTGTCACAAGTTTTAGTTTTCATCGCTTTTGTTATTTTGGTCCGTTTGGATTATTTTTTTGGGATTTCTTTATTTTTATTTAATTTTCGTTATTTCCTGAGACTATTTAAAGGTTGTAAACCATAAATTTGAGGTTAATCAATGAATTCAATAATTTTATCAAATTTATCTTCTTTGAGTTTTCTGTGAGTTATTTGTGTGTCTCTGGATTGAACAGGTTCAGCTGCATCATACACCATTTAGAGTAATGTTGAATGAATGGAGCTCAAATTGATGATATGCTATGTGGAGGAATGTTGATTGAAGGAACTCAATGTGATAACGTGTTGTATATACTATCGAGTGGAGGAGCTCAATTCGAATATGTATATCTACTACCAAAGGGAGGAGTTCAATATGAATGATATATGTTTGTACTACTGAACGGACGAGCTTGATCTGAGAACGTGAGAGCTTAATATGAATGATTTATATACTACTGAATAGAAAATTTCATAGATAATATGAATGTTTATTAAAATTTCATAATTAGGTTATCAAAGTTTTAGGAGTCTATCCCAAATTTACAAGGTAATCATCAAAATTTTTTAAAAATATTCAATTAAAACACGTTGGGCCACGTGCAACGCACGTGAAAGCTAAAACTAGTTACTATATAAAATCACGAAATCAAAAATCTTAATTAGGAAATTTCTAAAATACTCTTAGTATTATAATATAAATTTTTTTAATTAATATTCTTTTTAGTCATTATACTTCCTTAATAGTTTTATTACAGTATAATAATTTTTTAATTAATATTTACTTTTTAAATTAATAGTTTTTAATTCTTTCCTTGATAAAATTGGATATTTTTTTAGGGTAAACGATAAAACTGGGATACAGATATGATCAATTTCCCTGCTGCAACAGAATTCCTTACTATAGGAAGCCAAGGGAGATTTGAGAGGGAAACTGGGAAAGGCAGCATAAGGGGCCAAAAATCCAATTTGAGCCTAAACCTTTCCCAAGTTGCTCAATTTAAGCCTAAATCTTTAAATTGATCAAAATTGAGCCTAAGTCGGATGGAAATTAGGCTGTGCGCCACACACACCGTTACTGTTTCTAACGGTCTAATGTGGCAATGACAACATGGATTTTCTTATTTTTCTCCGGAAAACAACTTTAAATGCAAAAATCAACACCAAATTGGATCAAACCTCCACTTTTCTCAAGAACAAGTTAAGAACACTTTGAAAACGTTAAATATTTAAATTCTGTCTCTTATTTTCCAAACCACCAACAGTTTTTTATATTCATTTTTATCACCTTATTAATCAAAATTGCTACTTTTTCTAACAACTCAAGAACACAAGTCTACAAAATTTGAAACTTATCCAAAAATAGCCATGAACCACCGTCGACTCGCAGCCTCACCGAGCTACCAAATCTCAAGAATAGATTTTCCAACCTTCCCTAACACAAATCCAACCTTAAATTTCTTGAAATAAATCAAGAAATCTAAACAAAAGGACCCAATTTAAAATCTTAAAACAACATAATCTATCAAATTAGAACCAAACCCATCATCATCGTGCAAAAACTCATCATCATCATCATCACCCAGCCCTCCTTTAAAACCTTCCATACGAAACAAACATTTAGCTAACAACAAGACATTTATATCCATAGATTTTGACCTTTGATTTCTTCAGCCTCATGAGAAAAATGGGGGCTCTTTCGACATGGGTTCTTGCAATTGAGGCAATTCATGAACTTGGTCTCTTGATCGGTGCTAGATTCTATGTGTGCTTGATTTGATTGTTCAATTATAAGGTTTTGGAGTCAAAGGCAAAGGAGGCGTTAGGGTTGGGCGAAAAATTGATAAGTCACCACACCAGGGGAAATCAGGGATTGCAGGAACAGGATGGCAAGGAGATGGTCTTAACGGAAAAAATAGAGAGGATGGAGAACGATGAGAGGTATGAAGAGTGAGAGAGGCCGTTGGAAAAAAGACACTCGAACAGGGAGTACCAGATGGTGAAGAAAGAAGAAAATAAGGAACGTAAAACAGGGAGAAAAAATTTATAAAAATTAATTAAGGTTGAAATAATTTTTTGAAAAATAGCCAACTGGCTATATAATGCTGACCTGGACTTTTTTACGCGGAGAATTGGGCGCGTGTGTCCACAGCCTAACGTCTGTCTATTTTCGGCCTAAATTGGTCTGTTTTGAAAAAGTTTAAGCTCAATTTGGATCATTTTAAAGGTTTGACCTTAAATTGAGCAACTCTGAAAAGGTTTAGGCCCAAATTGGATATTTAGCCTAAGTCTTGCCTTGCCACCTTTCTTGTTTTTTTCCCAAAACAACAGAAAAAAAAATCATCTGCCCCGAAATTGTGCCCATTCTCTGCCCCGTTCACTAGCTATTGCCACGTGGTTTTGCTATTTAAAGCACGACACCGTTTCATTACATCTTATAAACTGCACCGTTGTCATTAAAACTTAGCAGTTAGCAAGCACTCCGTTATTCAAGTTCAGAAATAAAAGCCTCCAAAAAGTCTATAGTTTTCCATAAATTTTAAACCGCATAAGTTACGATCCAAAGAAAGATCAGCTATGTAATATATGATTGATCACTTTTACTGGTTTTAGAATTCTGGAAGGTGAATCCAAATTTAATACCATTTTCATTCTGAAATGAATCTATATTTTACAAAGGCTTCTTGGTCCTTCTGCAACTATTATTCTTGTTTTGAAACAAAAAAAAACTGAAATTGTGGATGCATTTACGATCCCAGAAGCAGTCCAATGTTCGAAGGCATCTTGTGCTTATTATCCCTCATATCATAGGGGTCCGGCTCCCATCCAGTAGTCATGTTGTCCAATAATATCCAATGCACACTTGGATGCATGACACGTAATCATTTTTTTTTTCAATGGCACATATTATATTCTATAAGACGGAAGGGTTATTAATCGTTATTGACGTTAAATGTGAAGGCTAGAAGATGCTGATAAAGATTAAAAAGAGAGGAAACACAATTTTTGCTGAAGATAAACATTTGATGCCAGAACTTTTTTACCCTTGTTAAGAAATGATGATACGCTTCTATTCAATTGGTTTAATAGACAGAATTTGGTAACTAGTAAATCAAAGAAAAAGTCAACCATGAAAAATATACTGGAAAGTTATGAAAACTTTCATTGGGAAATTAGAACAAACAGTTAGACACATTCTGCACGAATAAGAAATGAGTAATCTAGATCTTAATAATTGTGATCCCATTCATAAGCCCATGTTCAAAGATCAATCAAGACAATTAATTAACAGTAAAGATTGATTGTAAGGTTCAAGAGTTTCAAGAGGACTTAAATCAAAATATTAATTCTGCCCATCAAATCCGAAACCCCACCAATTTCACCATCAAAATTTGGGGGAATATAACCAGGTTGAGTTGTTGTGGCTAAGAGATGACAGATTTCGATTTATTCTTGATTTTCTGGGAATGATTGGAGTTGCGTAGCAGTAGAGCTGAAGAAATTTGAGAGAGAAGAAACGGAACTTGACGGAGTTAAATGGTAAACGACACAAATCTTGCAAAATATCTATCATGACTGTTGGAAAGAAAATGATTACGTGTCATGCATCCAAGTGTGCATTCGAAAAATTTCTTTGTAACTCTTTTTCTTCTATAAGTTCCCTATTTTCCCATTTTTTTTAAGTACCGACTCCATTATTTCTTATTTTATCTAATAAAATTGATTTCTTAATGAATTATTATCTTATTTTCACTTATGGGATTCCTCTCAAATGTTTGCAGGTTATATCTCTGTATTTTTGTAAAATTAATGAATTCTGTAAAATTAATTTTTTTCACAAAAAAAAATTAAAATGAATTTTGTAAAAAATTAGGCATCTCCATTTCATTGTACAAAAGACGGTCTTTTTGTACCCTATGACGGAAGAAGTTAACGGAGTCACCAATTTCTTTTACCCAGCAACGTGGCAGTAGCTGGTAAACGGGGCAGGGAAGGGGGCACAAGTTTTGGGGCAGACGATTTTTGTCCCAAAACAACCATCAAAAAGTTTACTTAAACCTCCTAGAATAACGGGCTAGAAAAATAGCTAGCTCTGAAGGTAAGTTAAGAAATTAACCAAAAATAATTAAAGCAGAAACAACAAATCAAATTTTCTTGTGGATCTATGCCACAAATCTGCACTATCAAATCAATCAAATACAATTACTAATTATAACAATCTCTCTCGCAAACTCTCAATCTAATCAACCCAACATGGGTGATTCTCTCACAACAACATAAAAAGCTATCACAGCTTTTTCTCTCTCTCTCAATCTGACAGATTCTCTCTCAATATTCTCTCTCACACACCAAAAAACTAAACAGAAACTGCTTATTTATACTAACACAAACTTTGATTCCAAGAATCCCTTTCCTATTAGGATTCTTGTCCACCAATCAAAAAATCTCTAGAAAAATCCTAAACCAAATCTAATTAGGAATTGAGGCAAAAATCTTAACAATCTCCACCTTGGCTCAAATTCCTTCATCAAAACTTAATTGCTCCACCCTTTAACCAAATCTGCAAAAGTAACTTTCTTCTTTATTGGCAAATCCACATTCTTCTTTATTGGCAAATCCACATCCTTCTTCTCAATTTGATGTGAAGATACCGATCCATCTCCTCTAATTGTGCTTCCAATCAACTCATACAAATTCTTCGAATTCTTCACTCCTTTCATCACAATCATCGAACCTTTGGTGATCTTCAAGGCTCCACCTCGGCAAGAATATCCATAACCCAAGCTATCCAACTTTCCAAGCGAAATCAAATTCCTTGTAAAGTTTGGAACATACCTTATATTCCCAAGCATCTTGACACTTCCATCATGCAAACGAAGTTTCACACTACCAATGCCTTCAATTTTTTCTTCACCATTATTAGCCATGTAAACAGGCTTATCACACTTTTCAAGCTTCGAAAACCATTCTCTGTTTGTGCAAATATGTTCCGAACAAGCAGAATCAAACACCCACATATCTCTAGTGTCTTTCTTTTCTTCTTGCACCATCAAAACAACATCTTCATCAGAATATTCCTCAGTATCAGCAGCAGCAACATTAATACCACCCTTATTCTTTTCTTTGGATTTCATGAAATCCGCCAAATCTTCCTTTAACTTCTTGCAATAGGCTTTTATGTGCCCCATCTCATGACAATAATAGCACTCCTTGCTACTCATATCTACCCTTTGATCTTGCATTATTCTTATAATCTCTTCCATTAGTTCTTCCACGCTCCACCGTGAGAGCACCATTCTCTTCATCTTTCTTTTCAGTTTCTTTCAATCTATTATACTCAAAAATTGCAGAAGTCACATCTTGCAAGCTCAGGGTTTTCCTACCAACCATCAAAGCTCTAGTCATAGGATCATACCTGTTGGTAAGAGAATTAATCAACAAAACTGCTTTATCAACCTCTTTCATGACTTCATCCACACTTGCCAGCTGAGTAACCAATTTATTGAACTCGTTTAGGTGTGCCCTTAAACTTGTTCCCACCTTCATCTTCAACCCAAATAATTCTCTTTTTCAAACACAACATGTTAGTAATCGATTTTGACATATAAATCGACTCTAACTTATCCATCAACTCCTTTGGGGTTTTCACATCTAACACATCATACTTAATTTCAGTAGCAAGAGACAAACGAATTGTACTTACGGCTTTTCGTTGAATATCTCTCCACTTGTTGTCATTCATCGTTGAAGGCTTATTAGCTTCAAGAGCATCTCCCAATCCTTGTTGTACTAACACATTTGTTACAGTACTCTTCCACATATGAAAACTGTTCGTTCCATTAAACTTCTCAATCTCAAACTTCAAAGCTGATCCGCTGCTGGTGTCTGCCATCTTCAATCAACCAAGCTCTTGATACCACTTGTTGTAACTTCGTAATATCCCATGAATTAACCAAACAAACAATTAAAGCGAAAGCAACAAATCAAATTTTCTTGTGGACCTATGCCACAAATCTGCACTATCAAATCAATCAAATACAATTACTAATCATAACAATCTCTCTCGCAAACTCTCAATCTAATCAACCCAACATGGGTGATTCTCTCACAACAACATAAAAAGCTATCACAGCTCTCTCTCTCTCTCTCTCTCAATCTGACATATTCTTTCTCAATATTCTCTCTCACACACCAAAAAACTAAACAGAAACTGCTTATTTATACTAACATAAACTTGGATTCCAAGAATCCCTTTCCTATTAGGATTCTTGTCCACCAATAAAAAAATCTCTTGAAATTGAGGCAAAAATCCTAACAGCTTGAGATAAGTTCATAGAAGATATGGCACCCACGAGGTTGTAAAAAGCTGCTTTATCAGAGGCGTTAAAGAATTAATGATATTGAGCGCTACAATGTCCTCCTCCATAAGTAAGAGCATACACACACCTCAGTCAGAGTCCAGATCCAATCCTGGATAGATAAAGAGGGAGCAAGGACGAAAGAGCAGCCAGCATACCTCCTGTCGGATATCTTCTCTGGCCCTAGCATTCGAAGTAGAGAGCGGGAAGGCGTCTTTTATCAGGCCGTGCAGCAAAGACCGCCCATCGAACTGTACAGAGGTTGCGAGCCGGGCAGATGAAATAGTAGTATATAGCAATATTGCTCAAAGAAAATATATCTATTCACTATTTGTTAGACACAACCTTAAATATTGAACTCAACATCATCAAGCTTCACTGGGGTAACGTTAGGATCATCAACAATGGTCATGAAATCCTCCTTCTCATCATGAAGTAGTAATTCAAAAACGCAACAACGATCAGCGCATCACCTAATGGGATTCACGCACATGGAACAACAAACTTTCCCAGCATATCCAATGAACTATCATCATCCAAGACATCCATGTGACCATAGTTTTCAGCCACGAAATGAGCCCATGGAGGCCTGCATTCCTTGAAAAGCTCCTCTGGGCCTAATCCTTCAGGAGCACAAGGCGGTATCCCACAACCCTTTGAGTCGAGACCCAAGCCTGTACCGGTGACCGTGATCGACATATTAAAAGAACAGGGGACGTATCAGGATCTTGGGTTCAACCTGGACAAATTTATTAAGCCTAGCAACAGGGTCAATGCCAACAAGTAAAGAAAATGTTTGGGTAGTTTTGGCATATATCCGAGTGCTAGATGTGATAGATTATACAATTTTCTTTTTTGGTTGTGCATTTCTTAATCTTACCTCTTACAATGTTATTGTAACTCAGACCTTAAGGTAGTTCACTCTAATTTCATTACCAAATCCAATTCAGAAGAAACTATTGACATATCATATGCTCCACCATACTTAACCTCACCAGTACTACTAGGTCATTGCCGTTTACGTCAGTAGAGCATCTCTCATTTCTATCTCTAACACTATTATTCCCTATGTCCAATTCTGTAAATCTACTTTCACCATCATGCTCTCATTTATATCCTTAACATGATTATTATCTATGTCCAAACCATCTTTAGTGTAGTCTTCGCTTTCTTGAGGAAAATGGTTGAAATCAATATCGGGTCTTCTCTCTGACTCTCTTTCCCATAGACAAATACCTATCATGCAAACTTAAATTTGAAAATTAAGAAAATGTGAGGCAAATACCATAGACAAGAAAAAAGGATGTGCAGTCTAACCATACTATGAGAACCAATTCTCTATGTTGCATGCATGGATTTTCATGTCATTAAAATAAAAAATCGACATTTAAATTTGCCATTCATATGCTACCTCAAAATCAGCTATAAAAGTTGTGGTACATTAATAATATAATTATTTGTGAAAGTGGTGACCAATTTTCTACAAATAATTCATCAAGCAACATGTCTTTATTTGAACTATTAACAAACCAATTTTTTTAAAGTAAAAGAAACATATATGTAAAGGACTACAATGACGACTATAAGTATCGAGTGGCAATTAAATTGAATCTTACCTTACTGAGTATTCCTGCTTCAAATTCCCTTATGCCATGGACACTTTCCTACAATAATAATTGCTTAACAATTATTCTCAAAGATGAACTTAGTACAGGTCTGTAATTTTTCAACAATTTAATCAAATCAGCCCGTACCTCTCTAAACTTTGTTGGATAGAAAGCATTGGTGCCCTGTAATTCAATGCCATGTACCCAGGGGCGGATATATATAGGGGGTAGGCAGGGGCCGTCGCCCCCCCCCTCCCCCCCAAATCTGGCCAACCCCATATTGATGTGGGTTATTTATGTATTCAAGCATAATTTACAGAGCATCGAATGTATTTTAAACTCCGGTCATGGAAAAAAAATTCTATATATTCCCCCCCCCCCTCTTTGAAGAATTTCCTGGCTCCGCCCCCTACATGTATCTTACTAATGGTGCTTCCTTTCAGTGGGCATCAAATTTTGCATAAAAGAGATGGATTTAACCCTATAAGCGAAGGTAAAAATAATTTTTTCCCACAAAATAATAATTTTCCCACTCATTAGAATATTTATGCCATGTACTCTAAACCTAAACTTTTGAGGCACTCATTGGAAAATATTCTAATTCCACTGATTAGAATAACCTCAATATTAATCATTCCATGCATGAGCAGCCATCCCATAAAATTTGCAACATCAAGACATCATCAGCAGTATGAAAAAGCTCAAATTAATTTCATTATCACTAAGCAAATTTCAGATTTTACTACGGATGTTATGGTTAAGGTAGTAAATTTTGTTGTAGTTAAGGATTCAGATTTTGAATGCTTAGAATGTTGTTTTGCCAGTTAAATCACAGGTGGTTAAATAATGAATCATTAGCTCATCTTTTCTTTTTAGCACTTTGAACTGAAAAAATTCATGCCCTGATTCCAAAAAAACCTAATATGGTTACAGATCAAGAAACTCAAATTCTTAAGGGCTTCTAAGCAATAGAACCATCATTATAATATAGATCATATCATATTAAATCCTGCAATTTATATTAAAATTTAATTAATTATTAATCCTAAAGAATGCCCTTGATCTACCTACTATTCTTTTTATAGTAAATCAAATAACAAAATAAAGATCTACTTACAGCAGCTAAGGGTTAAGATGAGAATGTATGTCTCAACGTGCATTTACGAAGAGGAAGAGCTTTTCAAGAACTGTATCCCATGAACATTCTAAAATAGGAACCTGCAAGTACTAATCAGAGAATATTCCTCATCATAGTTGATATGAACAACCATCAAAATCCACAATATTTAAGAAATTTGTCAAGGCCATTTATCAACAAACAACCAAGAAAAGCATTCAGATCACGTCAAATTGAAAATAGGTAATAAGTCTTTAATAGCTATTGCATCCTTTGAATTATGTTCTATGCTCTAAATTAATGGATTCAGAATTTCATATGGTAAGATAAAATAATTAAAGATTACAACAGAAGATGACAAAACTGAGAGCGAAGTCAGTATATGTAGCCATGTATCAAATGAAGAGTTATATGGAAAAATAGCTTCAACAAAAGAAATATTAAAGTATGATAAGGGCATATAATAGTGTATTCTCATTCACATATTTTGGAGTTCATTTGGATAAAGAACTTTCTTCTTCAAGTAACTGTACCTACACGTTCAAAGCTAAAAGGAAAATATATCATGATCTTCCATTATTAATTCCTGAAGCAGACAAACCTCGATATTTCCAACTGTATTTTTTTCAAGCTGACCATGAACTTGAAAACAGGATTAGAATACTACAAGATGCCAATCTAAATGAAGAAATCATAAAAGTAATCATGAAAGTTATGGAAGGAAATCTTTATGCCCAAGTTTTCCGAACATTAAAAGATGTTTCTTCATTTGAGAATTTCAAGATTCATATTGCTGTAGATGCTAATGTCGATCAGAGAGTTTACAATGGTCCATCATCTGAGTAGGTAGCTGCTATATGGGTTGAAGACAGCAACGCAAATGTTCCATTTAAACGAGATATTGAAGTTCATGCACATTCAGGGAGTCGCCATAGAATACAACCTTATTATGGCTGCTATGATCCTCTACAGTATCCATTATTATTTCCAAAAGGTGAGGTTGGTTGGCATCAAAACATCAAAAAACTTCTAGGTAATGAAGATAGAAATCATGCAAGAGAAGAAAGTGCATGATCTTCCATAGAAGAAGTCTTTGAAGAGGAAAATGAAGGTATGATCTTCAATTATTATGTATTAAACATGATTTAAGTCATTGTTTTTCTTTTATCAAGGTTAATGCACGTAGTGTAAATTAACCAATATCATAAGTTTCCATATTGTCTATTTTATGTTTTCTTTATAAAAAAATGAACATCTAATTATTTTTAATCTTTTCGTATGTCTATTGTTTTTACACTTTACCATTCATGTTTTATTGTCAATGTGTATTTGCATTAATTAGTTCATGATATTGCATAAACTTAGCCTCAATTAGTGTCTATTATGTAACTTGAATTATGTATTGTCCTGAAACCGTTTATCTAAGACATTCAGATTATTATATTATTATTTATGTATATAATATTATAATGCAACATGCTGTTTATTTTAGGTACTATTTCAAAGAAAAAAGGTAATATTTCATGCAGGGAATATTGTTGCTACCATCTCTAAATCAAGAATTCAAATCAATCCGTTATACTTCTCATGGAGCGATTATTCCAACAATTTCTTGGGGACATCTATATAAAGATCGAGACATTAAGGCTTGAATATTACAAAAATCAACAAAAAGAAATTAGATATGAATTATATTAAGGAATTCTTGATCGCGTTACGTACGGCTGGTGAGGTTAGTGCAAACAAGGTTGGAAAGAGAGTAATTTTTCATGCAAGTTTTGTTGGTGGTCTTAGCAATATGCGCGACGCAGATACCTAGATGTCATGGCTTTGGTACAAAGATTTGAGAAACCAAATCTTTTTATAACCATGACATGCAATCCTGAATGGAAAGAAACCTTAGATGAGCTACATGAAGGCCAACTTCCCTAGGACAGATCAGATTTAACTTGTAGAGTATTTCCAGCTAAATTGCAAGATCTCAAAGATCAACTCTTCAAGAAGGAAATATTTGGAAAAGTTGTTGCTCATGTTCATGTTATTGAATTCCAAAAAAGAGGACTACCACATGCTCATATTTTGATCATACTATAAGAAGGATATAAATTTTTTTCTAAAGATCAAATTGACAATTTGTGTCGGCAGAAATCCGAAATGAGAGACAATTTCCAGAGCTTCATGAATTATTCTTAAACATATGATACATGGCCCTTGTGGAAAGTTTGGAAAAAGAAAATCGTGCATTATCAATGATCAGTACGTAAGTTTCATTATCCTAGAACTTTTTGTTCAAAAACAATGCAAGGGAAAAATGGTTATCCTATATACAAAAGAAGCGGAGATCGTGTTCCCATTAAAATGAAGAACACAGTTGTTGATAATTGATGGGTTGTTCCATACAACTCTTATCTACTCTCAAAATACAATTGCCATATAAATGTTGAGATATGTTCATGTGTAAAAGCAGTAAAGTATATTTACAAATACATTTACAAGGAGCATGACAACGTTTGTTTGTACATTGCTGAAGATGGTGAATAAGTTGGACTTGATGAGATAAAACAATTCCAAGATGTAAGGTGGGTTTCTCCTTAAGAAGCTGCATCGAGAATATTTGAGTTTGATCTAAATGAAATGTCTCCTCCAGTAATTAATCTACCACTAGATTTACCAGGCAAGCAAGTTATATTTTATTGGGAAAATCAAAATCCAAATAATGTCTTGGATTTGGATCATATGACTATGCTGACATGGTCTTTTTTTTAAAAAAAGAATCTGCTGAAAATAGAGCAAAAAATAGTATGGCAAAAAAATATCTGTATAGAGAATTCCCAGAGCACTATGCATGGAACATGCATAAGAAGGAATGGATGGAAAGACGCAACAAAGAATTGATTGGAAGGGTAAATAGTGCAAACCCAAGAGGAGGAGAAAGATTCTATCTTAGATTATTGTTGAATCATGTTAGAAGGCCTACTTCATTTTGGGATTTTTTAACTGTTGGTCGTAGAAAATATCACTCTTTCAAAGAAGCTGTAGAGAAAAGAGGACTTTTAGAGTCTGATGAAAGCATATATGAATGCTTAGATGAAGCAATTACATATCAAATGCCACAAGCACTTCGTAAGTTGTTCGCTATTATATTGAATCAGTGCCAACCAACAAATGTGAGGAAACTTTGGACAAATATTTTGAGTTCATGTCTGAAGACTACAGAAGAATGTATCAAAACAATGAGGCTAAAATTACATCAAACACATTAAAAAGCATCAACAACTATTTAGAAGGTATGTTATCAAAGCTAATGCTTCAATTTATTTCATTAAACATGAATTTTTTTATGATTTTATATACTGACTTTTTTCATTCAAGATTTATCATTCAATGGTATGGACAAAAAAACCATCAAGGACTACGATTTACCTTCCTTAGAATTAAGGATACATAAGCTGGTATAGAAATTCCAAGGGAAAAATTAGACGAACAATCAGTGGAAATATGTCAAGAAGACTATGATACAAAAACAAGGTTGAATCCTGAACAACTTATTGCATTTCAAAAAATTTTGGAACAAATAAATTCAGAAGGAAGTGGACCATTTTTCATTGATGGTCCTGGAGGAACAGGGAAAAATACCTTTATCGAGTGTTACTTGCTAATGTAAGATCAAGAGGGATGATAGCAATAGCAACAACAACATCGGGTGTTGTAGTCGGAATATTGCTAGGAGGTCGAACAACACATTCAAGGTTCGTTTTGCCACTAAACACAACTGAGACATCTTTATGTGGCTATTCAAAACAAGATGGTACTGCACAACTATTAAGAAAAGCACGACTTATCATATGGGATGAAGCTCCAATGACTAAATGGTTTTCAATTGAGACTTTGTATCGCAGTTTACGAGATACCATGGACAATTCTGAAATTTTTAAAGGAAAAGTAATTGTTTTTGGAGGAGATTTTCGTCAAGTTTTACCAGTAGTTCCTCGTGGCTCAAGAGTAGAAATAGTCAATAAAAGTTTAGTCAAGTCTTATTTTTTGGATAAGATGGAGAAGTTCAGATTAAGTACAAATATGTGAGCAAGATCAGATAATGGATTTAGCGATTTCTTACTTTGAGTTGGCAATGGTGTTGAAGATACAATACAAGATAATTTGATACGTCTCCCAGAGGAAATAGTGATCAAATATCAGGAAGATAAGACCTCTTATTGACAACATCTTTTCTTCTCTTACAGAGAATGCTAAATCTACAGAGTATTTGATGAATCTTGCAATTCTGGCAACAAAAAACAAGTATGTAGCTGACATAAATGAGAAGATGATAATAATGTTTCCAGCTAAATTTATATTTAGCATATAATAGTAATTAAATAGATATTATTATATATTTCAAACACAAACATAATATATACATTATGTCTTTTTTTTTTAGGTCAAAGTAGAATATTCTACAGTTTTGATAAGGCGGAGGATGAAAATAATTACAACTGTGAAGAGGAATTTCTTAACGGATTGACTCCAAATGGTTTCCCACCTCATAGGTTGGAACTAAAGCTAAATTCTCCAATATGTTGTTGAGGAACTTAAATCCAACAATTGGATTATGTAATGGAACAAGGATGGCGTGCAAAGGATTTGAAAAAATGTATTATATTTCATTTACTTGAATAATTTTCAAAACATAAATCATTTCTACTTAAAGTTTACAACCCACGTGCGTAGCACGTGGCAACATACTAATGTGTGTGTGTGTGTGTGTGTGTGTGTGTGTGTGTGTGTGTGTGTGTGTGTGTGTGTCTATATATATGTATATATATATGTAACACACAAAAATTTCTAAGTCTAAAAATAAGACAAGAAAGATTGGAGTTCAAATAAAAATTTTATTGATTGATGAATGCAGGTACAATCTTTGGAAATTCTAATAATAAGAAATTATCCTCTGATTCTTCTTCTTTACAAAATTATGCTTCAGGATTTGCTTCAAGGGTCGAATGACTTGATCTTGAACTTGATGATAATTTGAGAGTTTGATTTGATTTGATTCAAGAGTCGAATGACTTAATCTTGAATTGATAATTTAATTCAAGGGTCTTGACGACTTGATCTTGAATTGATGACTTGGGAATTTGATTTGATTCGAGGGTCTTTGATGACTTGATATCGAGTTGATGATAATTTGATTCAAGGGTCTTGACGACTTGATCTTGAACAAACAAAATTAATCTTCTTCAGATATGTTGATGAAGATCAAAATAATAATTTCTTGAAAGCGAGCTTCTGTAAATCTTTGATAATCTTCATTGGATCTTCTTTGAAAGGAGAATACTCCACATACGTGGATCTTCTTTCAATAATTTCCCAATAACTGGGTCTTCAGTAATTCTCCAATAATTGAATCTTCTTTGAAAGAAGAATTTTCCACATACGTGGATCTTCTTTCAATCTTCTTAAGCTTTGTTGAAGATCAGAATAAGAACATCTGAAATACTTCAGAGCTTTTCTGCTTTCTGAATTGTGTGTGTTGAAAATGACTTGGGAGCTTAGTATTTATAGTGGGGGATGGAGAGTTTCAAGATAACTTAATTTCTCCTTGTTATTTATCTCTAAACAATTAATTTTAATTAGAGATAAATAAGATGACACAACAGTGAATTCCGATTGGTCAATGCTAGAAACCTTGAGATTTGATTGGCCAGATGATGCAATTTATTTACCAATTATCTCAATTTAATTAGAGATAAAAGGTGATGACTCACAACTTAATTTAGATTGGTCAAACCATTAAACATTGAAATTTAATTGGTTAGACCATGTGTCATATTTATCTACCATTTTCCCTAAGAAAATATTCAATAAATTTAAGGATAAATTCTGAAAAGAAATTTGTAGGAAATTTCTGATTGGCCGAAATTTCTTGCTCTACAAATGCCCCCTCAAGACTTGTTTACGTACACGATTTGGAGTGTAGCAAGTAGGCAAGTCTTGAATCTTGATATGCTTTCGGTGTTAAATTTGCTTACACCTTTACATGTTGTACTTTGAGATGATCCTTGGTGATTTTGTTTGCAGCTTTGCATGGCTTGAGAAAATATTTGCAAAACACTTTCTCCAAATCTCTTTGCCAATTTTGAGACTTCGAAAGAATTGAACCAAAACTAGGTTCAAGGGACTTGTTTTTTGGTGACTGAACTTGACAATTTGAATCAAGCTGCCTACGTACCCTCAAATGTGAAGGATCAAGTCATTTACGTAGTTCAATTTTTTGTGCTCTAAGTTTTGCCTAAGCCGTCCTTTGTAGGATTTTCAACTTAGTGAGCCTTTTTTTTTTTTTGCTCTAACTTTTGCCTAAGCCGTCATTTGCAAGATTTTCAACTTAGCGAGCTTTTTTTTTTGGGTTGACTGAACTTGGCAAGGGGCACCAAGTTGACTGTACCTCCAAGAAATGAAGGATCAAGTCATTTTTCGTAGTTCTTTGAGTTTTTTTTTTGTGTGCAGTTTAGGCTCGTGCTTAGGAGCGAGCATTGCCCCCATTGGCTTGCTTGACATCATCATTTGAAGTTGACTTGGCATGCATTTTCATAGGATCAAAAGATCCAAATTTCATACTTGGAATTGGAATCGCCATGACAAAATTTGATGTTGCGACTTCATCGTCAAACTCAATCATTCCTTCTTTGTAAAGCTCCATGATTTTGTCTTTGAGAATGAAACACTTTTCCACTGGATGACTGATTAAACGATGAAACTTGCAATAGTTTGGATCATTCACCTTATCAGCTTCTTCAGGCCGTTTCATTTCAGGCAATTGAATGAGATCAAATTTCAAAAGTTCTTCCAACATCTTTGGGACATCAGAATCAAGGAATGGATATTCCTTTTCTCGCTTTTCCTTCAAAGAAATTTTGATTTTCTCTTGGGAGGATTTGGATTTCACCTTTTTGAAGTCACTGGCTGTCTTGAAAGGCTTTATGCTTATTGCCATAGACTGCTTGCTTTCAACTTCTTTGGTCACAAATTTGCCCCCTTTGTGTTCTGTTGGTTCTCGGAAAGGCGGCTCTTGATTGCCACCAACTGCAATGCTAAGCTCCATATCATGTGCTCGAGTTGCCAATTCTTCAAAAGTTTTTGGCTTAATGCCTTGAAGAATATAGCGGAGGGTCCAATTCATGCCTTGGATGCACATATCAAGTGCAGAAGCTTCAGATAATTTTTCTTTGCAATTGAGACTGAGATTTCTCCACCTATTTATGTAGTCAATCACAGCTTCATCTTTGCATTGGCGTGTACTTGTGAGTTCAATCAAACTGACAATGCGCCGAGTGCTATAGAATCGATTTAGGAATTCATGCTCAAGTTGCTCCCAATTGTCAATTGACCCAGGTTCGAGATCCGTATACCAATCAAAAGCATTGCCCTTTAAAGAGCGAACAAATTGCTTGACCATAAGGTCTCCATAAGTGCCAGCATTGTTGCATGTTTCCACAAAGTGGGCGACATGTTGTCTTGGGTTTCCTTTGCCATCAAACTGTTGAAACTTTGGTGGTTGATAGTTGTCAGGCATCTTCATGCAATCAATCCTTTGGGAATAAGGCTTTGCATAAGTGTAGGAAAGAGGAGCAATGTTTTCAGCTTGATCTTTGATTGCCTCTTTGATGAGCTCCTTGATTTGATCAGAAGAAATACTTTGAAGATCTTCTGCAGCAATTTTGGTGGAATTTTCACCAAATTCTTCAACATGTTTATGTCATCAACTTGTTGGAGAATTTGAGGCTTGTCTTTGCCTTTATTTTCATCAACTTTCATCATTAGAAAGGAAATTTGTTCATCTTTTCTTTGATGTTGTTGGCTAGTGATTCCACCGCTTTAGCGAGTGATGCAACTTGTTCTTCCAATGAAGCCATCAAAATTTTTTTGATGATTTGAATTTTCAGGAAAAGAGATGAGAGGCAAAATTGTCCCACTGGGTGTGCCAAAATTTGTAACACACAAAATTTCTAAGTCTAAAAATAAGACAAGAAAGATTGGAGTTCAAATAAAAATTTTATTGATTGATGAATACAGGTACAATCTTTGGAAATTTTAATAATAAGAAATTATCCTCTGATTCTTCTCCTTTACAAAATTATGCTTCAGGATTTGCTTCAAGGGTCGAATGACTTGATCTTGAACTTGATGATTGTAATACCGTAATTTAATTTGAGTGGAAGAATTTGGAGGAAAGAATTAATTTTTATACCAAATTGATAAGATTGGAGAATTGAAGGTTTTATTTGAGAGAATTAATAAGCTTTGGGGGTAAGTTGGTCTTTTTACCCGTTGCTATTTAAAGGCCAATTTCCCAATTTTTGGCTCAAATTTTTCCTCCTCATTTCCTCTTCATCCTCATAACCGAACCCTCCTTCTCTCCAACTCCTCTTCAATTTTTCTTGACCAAATCTTACATGCACTGATGAATTTGTAGTCATCTCATCTTCCTAAACCTATTAGTACCCTTAAGTAAGTAGATTGGTGGAAGAACATGGGTGTTTTAGCTTGAAGAAGGAAGTATTGGTTGGTAAGATTTAAATCCTTAGTTTCTTTTGATTAATAGTTGTTAGAGGCTTTGAATGTTATTGTTGATATAATTATTTGGTATGTTTGAAGATTTTCTTGGAGTAAAGAGGAAAGTGGATGAACATCAAGTTTTGGGTAAGTAAATGAATTCTTGGATGAATTTTAATGGTTGTTTGGGGATGAATTAATTTTGGGTTTGTTAGAAATTAAGATTAAAATGCATTGGTGTGTTAGAATGTGAGTTTTGGGAGGAAGAATGGTGTAAAAAAATACTGTTTTGGGGCTGTAAAAAATATATATTCAAGGGTTGCCGGAATCTGGAATTTTTCCAGATTCCGGCCCTAGGCCTGCTTCAGGCCCGCGTGCTAGGCCTGGCTTGGGCCGTTGCAGGCCTGGCCCAAAACGCAGGCCGGCTCGGCGGCGTTCGAGCCGAGTCGGTTCAAAAAAAAATAAAAAAAATAAATTAAATTTAAAACTTTTGGCTCATACCTTATTTCGAACCCCCGAAAATGACTCTTTTGCCCTTAGGACTATAATATTGACTATTGGGCATATTTGCGGATTAGTAATAAGGAAATTACCTTAATACCCTCGGAGGGGAAATTACGATTCTGCCCCTGGGTACACGTAATAATCGATTTAACCCCGGAAAGAGGCGTTAAACTCCTAAACTCAATTCAAACAATCGATAGAGCTTTAGATAGGCACGTTTTTGGTATTTCCTTGTTTCATTCTTGTAATTACATTGTTTTTATTAAATTATCTTCCTAATAATTTTTGATGTTTTGGTTCCCTTAACTAGGCGATAGAGACACCGGTCGGGACGACTGATTGGGCTCACAGAGGACGGACATTGGGGATACGAGTCCCCGAACTGTGAGTGGGCTGTCCGCAACGGAGAACCCGTTGAGGGACTTGTTTTTATTACTATTTTTAATAAAGTGTTTTTTTAAATGATTTTTATTAAAATGTTTTGGGTGCATTAGCTACCATTGAAAATGGTTTTGAAATGGTTGTAAGCATACGGGGACTCGTGGGCTGGACGCAGCCCAGGGAGTACGTATGGCTGATCTTGGTGGAGTACTAGCTAGTAGTTGGTTGTTTGGCGGACCATGATTGTGATGGATCCACATGGCCGTCGGCTCCAGGCCCAACACGCAAGCTAGCCGTTGGCGTGTGCATGGGAGAGCCAAACTGGGTGTATTGCGTCCACCACGCAATGCCGGATCCAGGCCAACGTCAGGGGGACGGGCAGGAGATTTTCATGATATATGATATGACAGATTTGCCCCTGACGGTTCCGGAGGTTGACTCGGGCCAAGGTCACCCCGGATATATTTTATATGGCAGCCCATGGTTTAGACCGAGCACCGCTTTGTGTATATTGGATTTATTATTACTAATTGTTTTATGATAACTTGTTTTATAAGTTATTTTGGTTGTGAGTGCACCCCACCCTCTTCTGATTCTCTTTTGAGGGTGACTCACTCACTGGGTACATATTTTTGTACTCATCCCGATTTCCTTGTCGCTATTTCAGGATCTTAGCGTTGAGCTTTCCTTTTCGTGTTGAGTCGGTGGCTTAGGGAGTCTGCTTCTCCGTTGAGATATCTCTCACTACGCATGGGTTCCACTGGCAGCCGTCATCTACTTTATGTTTTATTTTCCCCACGGATTTTTGCCTGGATGGCACGCTTTTATGTATTGCTTCCGCTATTCTGATACAATTATTATTGCGATGTTTTGCTATTCCGTTGGATTTGAGCTCGAGGCTCTTTTATTGATGTTTGTTTAGACTTGAGCCCGAGGCTCAGGGGTTGATGATTGCTCGGATTTGAGCCTGAGGCTCTTTTCGTTGTTTCTGGTTTTGAATTGTTTTTGTGCCTTGATGTTGACGCTTCGCGGAACCTCGTGTGCGTGTGACGTGCGGCACGTATTACGAGGTAACGCGGCGGTTGTCCGTGCTCGACCTCGAGTCGGGGCGTGACAATGATAATTTGAGAGTTTGATTTGATTTGATTCAAGAGTCGAATGACTTAATCTTGAATTGATAATTTAATTCAAGGGTCTTGACGACTTGATCTTGAATTGATGACTTAGAAATTTGATTTGATTCGAGGGTCTTTGATGACTTGATATCGAATTGATGATAATTTGATTCAAGGGTCTTGACGACTTGATCTTGAACAAACAAAATTAATCTTCTTCAGATATGTTGATGAAGATCAAAATAATAATTTCTTGAAAGCAAGCTTCTGTAAATCTTTGATAATCTTCATTGGATCTTCTTTGAAAGGATAATACTCCACATACGTGGATCTTCTTTCAATAATTTCCCAATAACTGGGTCTTCAGTAATTCTCCAATAATTGAATCTTTTTTGAAAGAAGAATTTTCCACATACGTGGATCTTCTTTCAATCTTCTTAAACTTTGTTGAAGATCAGAATAAGAACATCTGAAATACTTCAGAGCTTTTCTGCTTTCTGAATTGTGTGTGTTGAAAATGACTTGGGAGCTTAGTATTTATAGTGGGGGATGGAGAGTTTCAAGATAACTTAATTTCTCCTTGTTATTTATCTCTAAACAATTAATTTTAATTAGAGATAAATAAGATGACACAACAGTGAATTCCGATTGGTCAATGCTAGAAACCTTGAGATTTGATTGGCCAGATGATGCAATTTATTTACCAATTATCTCAATTTAATTAGAGATAAAAGGTGATGACTCACAACTTAATTTTGATTGGTCAAACCATTAAACATTGAAATTTAATTGGTTAGACCATGTGTCATATTTATCTACCATTTTCCCTAAGAAAATATCCAATCAATTTAAGGATAAATTCTCAAAAGAAATTTGTAGGAAATTTCTGATTGGCCAAAATTTCTTGCTCTACAATATACATATACTAGTTAAAGCACGTGCTCTGCACGTGTGTTAATAATTTATAATCATTTTTTTTGAACAGCAATAATTTATAAATCATATATTAAATAAATATAATAAATCACATTAATTTGAAGTATAACATAAAAAATATATAATCTTCTTTTGGAATTTGATAAAGCAACAATAAATATGAGAATTTTTTGTTCAAACTTTTAATTGTTTTACATTCTATCTCTGCTAGGCTATCCCACAACACAACGCACATAATTGGTAGCATTATAAAACTTTCAATATTTAAATTCATAAATTATTATGATGACAATAATATATATATATATATATATATATATAAAATAGAAGCAAAAAATTATATATACTTTTTGTAAAAAAAATTTTGTTATTTGTATTTTAGCTATAAACTTTGTAATAATACTTAAATTTTAAATTTATATTTTTAATATAGATGTACATAATAACTCATTACTTCCTGAATACAAATTTATGAGCGTAAAATACTCTAAGGTTACAAAAAAAAATCCTAAAGAGTTTAACATCAATAAAGTCAACATACTTCAAAACTACTAAAGTTCTAATCCCTCTAATTATAGTTTTTTTATCATTCTATATTATTATTAATTTCTATTTGACGTTGGTAAATATAAATTTATGAAGTTTTATGTACATATATGTTATAACTAAAATTATTAAACATAATTATTAAATTTATGAAGTTTTATGTACCCTAATAATTATGTTTAAGTATTAAAAAAACCCAATACAGAAAAAATAATCAAAATAATTACAAATAAAATACAGTCTATGGCAATACTTAATAATTTATTTATTTTGTAATTATATAATCGAATATACAAATAATAGAATTAAATTAGGAAATCAATTATATTCCAGTACCCATGCTTACTTTTCATTTTCATAAATTTTGATTAATTAATCATTAAAATCTGTCATTTAGTTTACAAAGATTTGAAGTAATCAATCTCGTTGAACAAACAAAAAAAAACCTTTAATTTTACAATTATGGTTATCTTCAATAATAATAAAGAAATGTTATCAATTTTCTTATTCAAATTTACTAAAAAAAAACTACAGGGCTATTAGCGAAAAAAAAAAAAGAAAGAAAGAAGAATATCAATTTTCTCATCAAATGCTCATTAAAAGACTATTTTAGTTATCAAAGGTTTTTGAATTTTCTCAATAAATTCATTAATTAACCTCATACTGTTACTAATTTTGTAGTCTTTTATCAATAATGACATTTGCTAATGTTCGATCTTTAAAATTGCTAAAAAAGTTATAAAAGTTATTAAAATAGCTATAATGCTCTTCACAAACTTAACAACGCTCTTGGATGATTTTAGTAACTTTTTATAAAAAGTAAAGGTTATGAATGTTCTTACTTAAAAATTACTTAAAACTATTTAAGTGATGTTATAAAATATTATGAAAATAACTATAATTCTAACTTGCGTCAAAAATTCCATTAATATCACTTAATCCTAATTAATCCATAAAGGTACTATTAAATACATTTAAAGTTTTTTTCTCCTCTAAACCCTTCTTTGAAGAACTTCTCACAAATATTTGTGATGTATAGGAAAATTTATTGGTTAAACAATTAAAACTTATCTAAAATTTCAAACTATGAAAGTCTTGAAAAGGATGAGAATCGGCTTTTTATTTTTAATTTGATGCAGCAAGTATCATTTTTTGAATATAGAAAGCTCGATTTTTCTTTCTTCTTCTATTTTTGGATTCCATATTCTTTTGCAAAATTAATTCTTTTTCATCTCAAATTAAATCTTTTTGAAATTTTTTAACACCAATCGAGTGACATGTTTTTATTAAATGCCTAAAAAGACGTTTTAGGACCAACACATGATGCTATCAACAAATTCAGCAACCATATATACATACATATATATATATATATATATATAATGATTGACTATGAAGTCCTACTCTTACACCATCTAATAGTAGAATGCCACCTCATAAATTTTGAGTTTTTTACAATAGGTTGCATCACATGGGATTATTCAACCAAAAATATTCTACTCTCTTCCCACTTTGCCGTCAATCCCATTCTTTATATTATAATCCCAAATATTTCTAAACCCTAATTTTTTAGCTGCTAATAATTTTGGTTCTCGCCATCGGGCATTTGATCTGGTGGTAGAGTACTAGACTTTTAGTTCCAGTTTACCTAGACCATGAGGTCTTGGGTTCTAGTCTCACAGAATGTGAGTTTATTTGTAATTTATTTATTTGTGTATTTGGTAAGTTCTAGTCTCACGGAATGTGAGTTTATTTGTAGTTTATTTATTTATGTATCTTGGTATGTTTGGTAATTATAGATGAAATTAGAGATTTGGCTTTGCACATTCTCTAGCTAAGATTGAGTTGGATAATCGTGTGGTGCAGGACTATTTCTCATGGCGTTTGTAATCTCTAATTATTGATTAATGAAAATGATTATTTGATTAAAAAAATAATTTTGGTTCTCCCCCTCTCATCTTTCCAAGTAAATTTAAAAATTATTAGTTTTTTTTTATAAAAAGGAAAATCAGTAAAATTAGTTTATTGTTAAATTTTCACCCTTTTCTTCGGGGTGTTTATAGGCCCTTATTCAACGGTGGATTTATTTTGCCTCACTGGAAAATGATGCTAATATAGTATGATTTCTTTGTTTAGACCAAGAATATGGTGTTGTTATAATCACTTGAATTACTAATTTGCTCCAGTTTTTCTATTTTATAATCAATTTAATTACGTTTAATTGCATTGTTCTTTGTAATTTTTTTATAAGTGGTACATTAACTTGATTTAATTAATTGATTTTTTCTTAAGGATTTAGAGAATAAGATATTAGATTTAATTAAATAAAAATAGAGTTTTTATTTGAGTAAAATTATAATAGTTTAAATAATTACATTTAAAAAATATATTCGAAATAAAATTATATATTAAACTTTAAAAGTTAAATTTAATATTTAAAATTAAAAAGGGCTTTAGATATTTCAGATCAAGGTTTTTGAAATTTAGAATTATGTAAAGATAAAGATAAAGATATATATATATATATATATATAAATGAAAACAAACTATTGTTACCATTCTTTGTGGTGACAACTTTAATATCACAAAATCTATAGCGACAAAAGTTTTTTTCTACAATTTTCACCAAATTATTTTGCATGGGATTGCAACCATGACGTTGATCTTAGGTGATAAGGTTGGAGTGATGAGCTTGCCAAATGCCAAGTGGCGATGGCGATGAAATCTTAGTTGCAAGATTTTCCTTTGGCTTGCGACGACGACGTCAAATTATGGTTATGCTGCCTATAAGATTATGGTGATGATTGAAATACTCCAACGCCAAGTATATATATACATGGCGTTGATTTGGTTGCATTTTTTGATTTATGGCCTTAGTTGATTTGAGGCCAATTTCCAATTTCTTATATATAATTTAGGTGCAAAGGAAGTCAACCCACGTTAACTTTATTTGCAATACTTGGATTTATGGTACCATCATTTGATTTTGATGCTATATTCAATGTTAAATCTAATTTTTTTGGCTTTAATTTTGGAGCCATTAGATGTGCAAAAGGTTTGGCTTCAGAATGATTTTGGCCAACTTGAAAATTAAACATTCTACTTGTTACGTCACCCAAAATAAGCCATGGTGATGGAATTTTGATGATCTTCGTTGCCAATGGTCAGATTAAGCTTTTACGCTAAGAGGAATTGCGAAAGCAGTGGTCATAATTGTTAATTTCAAATTTGGCCTTACTTGTATTTTTGGCCAAAGTTTATAAAGGTTGGAGATGGATAGCGCGGATGGAAATCACCTCCCCCTATCTTGTTGCCCCGCTCCATGCCCCATTCATCAAGTCATGCCACGTGTCCCTGGTATTATATCTTGTTTGTTTTCAAGTTTTAAAAAATAATAAAAATACCAATTAAACACCAGGTTTAGCCAAAAATTAACAACAAATAATTATATATAAGGATTAGCCCTAAATTTTAATACATTCCCCATAGGGTTTTATAATGAAAATATAAAATTTAATTTAACCAGCCAAACAAGGAATAATACTAGAAATTGAAAAAGGACACGTGTCATTATTTGATGGATGAGACACAATGGGACACATGTCATTTTGGTAACTATCTTGTCAGTTACAAGTGAAAGAAGTAATATTGAATAATTGCAATGCCATAGGTAACTATCACGTGGTTTTGGAATTAATTTGAAGGTTTTTGGCCTTAATTAAATTTTTTGGCCAATATTATTAGAATTCTTCAACGTTAGTCTTAGTTAATTTTGGCCACTTGCAATAAAATTTCTTGAGTTGGCAAAATTTGAAAGCCACCAAGGTAAATAAAGTTGCAATTTTTTACATCGTATTGCGGGCTCATATTTCATTAGGTAATTTTGTTATGCTTCATACATAATGAATTAGGGAGCATTGTTTATACCCTAATTTACAATTTGGGTAAATTTGTAAATGAATTTGTGAAATCAAGATGAGCGGTCCAGATTTAATCTCAATTTCCTAGTATTATTTGGATTTTGACCACCTTAATTCTATGTCAGATAGGAGACGAAATTTATTAAATAATAATTATTTTAATAATTATTATTATGGTCAGATGAAGCATACATGGTCAGACAAGAATTTGGGTCATATGATTATATGACCTTCAGCTTCAACAAAGACTTAATTCTTGTATGACGACCACCCCTGATCATATGAAGAACATAAGATGCCATGTCTAACTTAGATATGTGAAATGTTATTTTACACATCAACACTCAGTCCCAACCACCCATGCCCTGTATTCGATGGTTATGTACCAATTTTTACATTTTGTTCAATTAAGGACAAAAGGTCGAAGATGATGGAATTTGACATGGAGGAGTGGTGCGATTTCAGCAAGAAGTATACCATGATGATCCTTGAGTTCTGTAGATCATTCTGGTAAAATTTCACCTCAATCCGAATTAGTATGAAAAACTTCTTCATAGTTTTCAATTAACGACAATTTAGGGTGAGAAGCCAATTTTACTATGAAGAGCATGTCGATTTCAACCAGAACTTTTCCTAACATCATTTTAGGTTAATCGAACCATGTTGGTGAAATTTGGGCATAATCCGACTTCGTTCATTACTTTTCCGCGATTTTTAATTAAGGACAACTACTCGGAAAAATGTTAGATTTTAGCTCGACATGGCATCATTTGCATGAAGCCATGTTAGTGACGTCATATATAACAAACAATAATAGTTGAAGTGTGGATTACCAAAAAACCAATAAGTACTTTCACCACATTCAATTGGGGTACTATTTGCATGGTTTTTTGGTCTTTTTAGCTTGGTTTGGGTGTAATTTCATGTGATTGTAAGGGTAAATATGGTGTTTCATGTAAATTGACGAGGGTAAATATGGTTTTCAATAATTTTTTTTTATCTCACCTAGGGTTTAACATGTTTTTGGGGTCATGTTAGGGTTTAGCTTATATGTATGGGGTTTGTCTCTCTCTCTCTCTTAGGGTTTAGCATGATTTTGGCTAATTTCATGGTTGGTTTTTCAGTTATTTAGGTTGACAACTAAGGGCATTTTCAGAACTTTGGAAGAAAGTTAACTTTGATGGGTCCCAATCTCCATCAACAACTAATTTTTTTAGATTATTTATCAAATGATCCCCATATTTTTCTCCTTTAT
This sequence comes from Corchorus capsularis, assembly GCA_001974805.1. NCBI lineage: Eukaryota > Viridiplantae > Streptophyta > Magnoliopsida > Malvales > Malvaceae > Corchorus > Corchorus capsularis. The sequence continues at coordinate 57,875 of AWWV01010168.1, forward strand.
GATATTTTTCTCCTTTATGCTATTTAATCCTTTACTTATTCTATCTTAATAGATTTAACGCATCGATTTTAATTGTTTTATTTTTAATCTATTTTTCCGATTAAGGTGATTCAAGTGTCTATTAAAAGGTAATTTCATGATCTACTACTTTTATGTAGGAATCAAAAACTAATTATGTTTCAGCTCTATTAAATGCTTCCGAAATTTGGTGGTTTCGATTGCCGGTGTATTTAATTTTATATAATTTTCGATCCACATATCCTATTGAAGTTATTGTAGTGTCGTTTAAAGGGTTATTGCATGACCTACGACTTTCATGAAGGACCCGAAAGTTGAATTTGATTGACAAGTTTCATGAAGTACTCAAGAGGAAATTTTATGTTTCACCTCCATCAACAAACATCTTTTATTTGGATTATTTATCAATTGACCCTCATACTTTTCTATTTCATACTACTTAGTCCTTTATTAATTCTATCTTAATCGATTAAATGCTCCAGCTTTATTTTTCTATTTTTTGTTATATTTGTCCGTTTAAGGTAATTTAAATGTCTATTAAAAGGTATTTTCATGATCTATAAGACTACAACTTTCATTAAGGACTCACAATCCAATTTTTATGTTTCAACTCTAAATAATGCCTCTGGAATTTGGTGCTTTTCGATTACTGGTCTATTTAATATCATATAACTTTTGGTCCACATATCTGATTGAAGTTATTCAAGTTCAATTAAAAGTTTATTGCATGATCTAAGACTTTCATGAGGGACCCGATACTAAATTTGATCGACGAGTTTCATGAAAAACTTAAGAGGAAATTTTTATGTTTTGTCTCATCAACAAGCAATTTTTTATTTGAATTATTTATCAAATGGTCACTTTGGGTTCCACCTTGGTATTTTTGTAATTATGTAACAATTTATAGGGTCATTATATTGCCATTCAGTTCATTTTTTTAACTAAATCAATTCATTTTTAACTAAATTATTGTTGTGTTTTAGGCCGGTTTAGTTTTTGGCATGCTTAATTGGTTTTAACACACTTAATTGTTGTTTGGTTTTGTTGTGTATTATGGTTTTGTTCTATCTCTACTTATTGTTGATTTAAATTATAGTTTATTTGATTTAGGAATTGTGGCCTTAATTTGGACATTATTTTTGGGTTGTTGATTTAAATTATAGTCCATTTGATTTAGGAATAATCACACTAAAAAATGTTGCTGAGAAGATTTAAATAGATTATCTATTAAACTTATTTATTTTATTTTGCAAGTATTTAGATGTTTAAACTATGTTCCGTTTGTTTGACCTTTAATCATAGTTGTTCAATTATATTATGTTATTATATGAAATATATATGAAATCTATAGATCATACTAAAAATATAGATAAATGACATTGACCATTTCAAATACAAATTCTCTTGCTTACTATCTACTAATACAAATCATTTGTTAACTTTTTAAAACCCGCAGCGAAGCGCGGGTCAAAAAACCTAGTTAGGGTTAAAGGCTAGTCAATTTCGTGCCTTACCTTTTTTGACTATTTTTGACAACTTTTGCAAGTCTTTCAATTAAGGACATATGGCTTTCCACCCCCATTTGAGCCATTTTCTTGATTGATCACTATTTTGATCAAACCATGGGATAAGAATGGTTAATTTATGCTTGATTTCATGATTTAATGGTTCATGGTCGAAGTCAAGTTTGTTTTGGCTAATTCGTCGTCAGATCAGTTACATCGCGCAGCAGAAAGGAAGCCCGGGTCACGACAGAATACGCCAGTCAGCTTGGATTTTCGAAAGTTACACGACGACCATCACTCAATGTAGTTAGACATGGTATATGGCGTTGGAAGGCATATCAAGTTCATTCAATAATTTCTTGGATGTTTCCTTGGAGTCGTCGGAGAAGCAAGTGTAGCAAGACTACGCAGGAAGGTCGCCGACGTTTATGGGCTGTAAAGATTTCGAAATTGAAGTGATTTAATGTCAAATATTCATCTTTCCATAGCATGTAACGTTCTAGAGCTTCCTAGCACCTTCTTGGAAGATTTTCTTACCAAAATCAGAAAGAATCGCAATTAAAATCGTAATCTAGAACACGTGGTGACTAAGTAATTTGCTTTGACCCGAGGTAAGCAGCCCAGGCCACCCCCTATTGATAGAGATCTCCTCCACCAGCTTTCAACACGCTTCCACATCTACAAACTTTCTCCGCGCAAAAACCAAGGCCATGTGCTTTTTTCTATAACCTTGTGCTATTTATCTATCTTTGGTCATCATGAGTTCTTACTCATTTATCAATATTTCTTTCTTTTAATCTCATCTCAGGACGTTTCAACTCTCCGTTAGTTTTTCCTCTTCTTTTAATCTCGTCTCAGGATGTTAAAATGTCTATTTTATGTTTTCTCATATGAATAACACTCAGTTGTTATCTCTCTGTCCTCTCTTTTAGATTAAAACCTTTGAAACACTTTATTTTGAGAATCAAACCTGGGATCAATGATTTAAATGCTTCGGTGTGACTTTGATCCAGTTCCTGCAATTCACTCGCTCTGATCTATCATCCACTACATCACGCACCATCATCATGTTTCTACACCCCTTTGTCATTTTCGGCAAAATGATTGGCACGCCCCGCACTGCCAATTAGTTTTTTCCGCAAAAACTCTTAAAGAGATTTTTGGCGCAACATGTATGTTGATCAAGTATATAAAAAGTCTTTCAAATAAATAATAAGACATAATCAACAATTCTACTTTTCTCTGAGTGGTGTTCTCAAGTGGCTTTGTTGCATCCCATTTACAGCTTGTCTAAGATAGTTAGGCAATATCATATTTGAAAAAACTTGACACCTCAAAGTCTCATTTCTTATTTCTTATTTCTGAAATTTTCTAACATACGAGGCATACCCATCTAAGTCTTTACCTGGATCAAGATCTAGATCTCCTTAATAATTAACAGTCCCATAGGCACGTGTAGGTTTCAACGAAGGATCCTACAAAACAGTTTAGAAGTGGTAGGACATTATATTTATAGATTCAGAGTTTCATGACACGGGAGTGTCCCATTTTCTCCAACAAGATGATTCGGGTGAAGTTGCTACAATTAGTGAAGCAAGCACCTTGCCATGCGAGCAACTTGCTTTGTTGACATGTCAACACGGGTGGGACCAAGGGAGCCACGTTGGAGCCAAGCAAGCACCAACATTGAGCCTAAGTGGAGGCAAGCACCTCTTTTGGCTTGACATGTGTTTTTATCATCCTTTCACTTCATGACACATGTGAGTCAACCTTTTTGGCTAGGAAAACCCTTCGGGTGAAACACTCTCTTTTGGTTGGATGACTTTGTTGGTTGAAGATAAGTTGGAAACATCATCATTTTGTGCATGGAATTGTGTAATTTGGCTGCCTACAATCCGAATCCATTTCATACTTGTTTAGATCATGTTTCTAGCTAATTCGGGTTGTTTATTTTAAGTATGTGTTTTGTTTAAGTTAAGCTTGTTTTATTAGCTTAGTTAAGTGTGTTTAAGTTGCTAATCCTAGTATATAAGCTACAGATGAGCACTATTCTCATTAGACTTGTATTTTTAACCTTGATTACTTTGTTTTGCTTTGTAACCTTGTCTAGGTTCTTGCAAACTTTGCTATATCAATTTGAATGCTGAATTTGTATCTCTTGTTGATTTGGGATTAATAGAAGCCTGTTCATCCTTTGAATTCTATTTGTGGTGAATTCTGTATCAAGTAGTGTTCATTTGGTGGTGAGTTTCGACCGATTCTAGCTCTTGGTGGTGAAATCTGTATCCTTGGGTGATTAAATCCATGTGCTTAGAATTTCATCAATTCCTTTGTGAATTGATCCTTAGTTAGCCTAAACACTATCCAAACACTTACCCTTAGGATTTGAAGTGCTCATTTTAAGCACTTTAAGCACATTATAGGTTCGGGTTTGGTGAAAGCAACTCATCTCTAGCCTAATTGAGCTAACCCCGTATCATTTCACTTGTAAGCAACAGATTGATTCTGGTTAGAGTGACATATGGGGTAATAGGAATGGCAATGGACGGATTTTAGGCGGATATCCAATCCGTTTGAATCTGTTTAGGGCGGATTTGAATAGTGATATATGGATACGGAGTGGATTTCGATAGTGAAACTACTATTTGTGGCGGGCTCGGGGCAGTGGCAGATAGTACCCTCAGATATCTGTTATCCGAATCCGTTTATATATAAAGAACTTTGGAGTCGTTATCTAGTCCATATCCGCTATGTTAATCCATTTAATACACTCACAAGCCAATCATATTTAGTTATTGCTATTATATTTGTGTGTTGAATTTTAAATTTATATTAATTTAATTAGACACAAATTATTGATTTATAATTTGGGGTTAGGTGAATTCGGGTTCGGATTTGGATTCGGATTTTGAATGAATATTTGCTTCATAAATGGATTAGGCATAGCAGATACGAATAATAGCCTGCGGTGACGGGGCAGATTTGGATATTGCTTTTTAAAGTAGGCGGATGTATGACGAATACAGATATCACAAATTTTAACGGATACAGATTAATATATTTAAATTTTGGCAGATATCCGAACCTCGCCATCCCTGGGGTAAGCGGTTCCTTATTTTGCTTTGAAGGTTGGGTTCAAGCCAAAAAAAAAAAAAGACCCCATTCCGTCTCATACGGTTACCATGTAAAGATCGCATTGGCAATTGGCAATGATAATCAAATTCCTAATTTAATCGATAGAATTCTTATAAATTCATTTGATTTACTTATGTCAATCTTACATATAGTTTACCTCATGACGTCAACATAGTCTCATTAACGCGTGGGACAGTACACCTCCTAAGATTCGTAAGACAAGTTACAAAAATGAACCAATTCAACGAGGTTTAGCACTAGATTTAACAATTTTGAAGGTTTGGTACCAAATTAAGAGTTTTTTTTAAATGTTTAGTATTAAATTGAGCAACTTAAATCCATTTAGGATAATGGGAAGATGAGTATTTTTAAAAAAATTGTAATTATAACATTTTTGATTCATAGTAATAGGAAATTCATTATTTTAATTTAAGAAGGGTATTTTCTATAGCAATATATTTATTTTGTATTAGTCTTTCAACTAACTTTTTTTTGTGGCATTTGTTCGATAACTGCATATTTTTGCTATAGAAAATATAATTAGCATTTTCCATATTGATTCATTAAATTTGACACTAATCACACACAACTTATCCATGGTTTTAAGTTCTATACTTTCAAGGTTCAAAACTTGAATTTAAAGACCAAAGTAAAAGTAAAGTGCATAATTCTAATTGTTGCACCAAATTTTTCTTTGCGTCCAAAAGGGTCTTTTGACGTTAGATCTCTTTGAGGAAATAGAGAGGTTCGAGGCGTACCAATTATTTTTGTAGAAAAATAACAAAAACTTTTGTAAAACTTGAAAAGTAAAAGATCATTTGGAAAGATCAAATGAGTTGCAGGTCCTGAATCAAAGTCACACAAAAGTGTTTAAATCATTGATTCCAGATTGCTTGCGAACAAATGTTATTGAAGGTTTTTCAATGAACAGAAGAGAAAAAAAACAAAAGATTGTTATTTGATTTGATTGAAACGGATTACAAAGAGAAAATCTTGTGTGGACAAGATTGAAATAAGGAAAATATCAAGAACAATGAAGAACTTGATGAACAAAGAAGAGCTTTGCAGAGTTTCTGCAGAGAAAAGGCGCGAAGCCTGAGAGAAAATAAGCGCGGAGCTTAGGTTTTTGCACGGAGCATTTTTGTGGCTGAAAAAGTGTGTTTTTGAGATGTTGAGATCTGATTTTTGAGAGCTTGGGTTGTGCTCCTTATATAGGGGGCAGCCTAGGCTGCTCCAAACTTGCTGACTAAGTATTTGCCGCAATCTGACTTGACTTGCTTGATTGACTTCCTTTTCTGACGATTCAAGGAACCTTCTTGGAAGCTGCTGAGAGATTCTGATATGCCTTTCAATGCTGACCACAACTCATGACTATCCAAGGCCGACCTACGCATATCCAACATGACCTTGACGAAATTCATACCTTTCTGACTCAATCCATCTTGACCGGGGCTTTGGTACCTTTGCACTATAACTTGATTTGCCGATAAAGTAGCCAAAACGACCCCAACTTCGAACATAAACCATTGTGCCACGAAATTAAGCATGACTTGAATATTCTTGGCCCTTGGTTCGATCAAAACAACAATCGGATTCAAAAAAGACTAAACCGAGGTGGGAAGCCCTATGTCCTTAATTGAAAAAATGCAAAAGTTGTCATAAATTGTACGAAATGGGATAACCACGAAATTGACTTGCCCTCATCCATAATATGACATATCTAACATGAATTCATTAAAATAAAGTCATCTGGAGCTCCAATTTGACATTTTTCGAGCAGTGTCCTTAATTGAAAACCGCGAAAAAGTTTTTGACTGATGTCGGATTGAGCTCAAATTTCACCAGTAGGGTTCGAATACCATCTTAAGACCATGGGAAAATTTATGTTTGAAATCGAACTCTCGATCATGTTGAAATTGGTTTCACACCCTAAATTGTCCTGAATTGAAAACCGTGAATAAGTTTTTCATCTTAACTCCGATTGAGATGAAATTCTGCCAGAATGATTTATGGATGCCAAGGATCATCATGGTGTATTCAATTTGGAAATCGCACCACCCTAGCCCTCTCAATTTCATAAATTTCAGCTTTTGTCCTTAATTGAACAAAAACAAAGTTGTACTTTTGACCTAAATGATCAAATTAGGGCATGGGTGGTTGGGACTAGGCCATATTGCGCCATATAACATGCCACATATCCAAATTAGACATGGTATTATGTATTTTCATGAAATTGAATCTGGACCACTCATCTTGATTTCACAAATTCATTTACAAATTTACTCAAATTGTAAATTAGGGTATCAACACTAATCTTACAGATTCAATTCTTAATCGGCACAAATATATAGTAGACATATATTATATAAGAATGAAAATTGAATAATAAATTGATACAGTAATCTTTGACAAAATGGAGATTTGTTTTGGATAAATTATAAGGTTGAGCTCTTTTCTATCTTTCTTATCCTTTTAATTTTCTTCAAACTTATTTAACTAAACAAAACACTAATTAATTTTGTACTAATTAGTTAAGGTTTAAATCTTTTAGAATATGTCATATGACCATGTAAACATAGTTAATATTTATTATTATTATATATAATTCAATCATATTTAATTTGATTGTATAATTGAATGTGATATTATTTTAACTTTTTATATTTAATAAAATTTAATGTGGTAAAATTGAGTTAAAATTATCAAATATATAATGTTTGCAAATATATCCTACATATTATTTTTGTAGCTAGGTGAAATTATTAAATACTCCTTCTAACTTTTAACCTAGGATGACCTTATCGCCCCGTTTTAGTCATTTCTCACGTACGGTTACACTGAATCCATTCGTATTTCATCTCTCTATAACCTCATAAATCATATTCATAAATCATATTTATTATATTTAAACCCATATAAAACACACTCACATTCACAGAGCAAAAACAAAATCTATAAAAATTGACTCATATGATAATAACAAAATTAATTAGATTGATTATGAGTAGTTTTTAAGTAAAAATGCAATATATAAATAAAAATATAATATTAAAATAATTAATAAATAACCGGGTTCTGGTAGTCATAAGTACTAAAACTACTACTCGTACACTATCCTAACCCAATTATACTATACCCTAAGCCTACTTAATCGAGTCGGGTAGTATCAGGTACCCTATTAACTACTACCCACTTGTTTATTATATTATTATTTTATTTGAATTGCAATTTTTAAAATTTAAATGGAATTAATTCCAGAATTCAAGTTATTTTGGATAAATTTCTCAGTCGAGTTAATTGGGTTCAGGTCATTTCGGATTTGGATCGTTTCAGCTTCGAGTCGTTTTAGGTTCGAGTAATTTCGGTTTTGGATACTGTTAATGAAGAGGTCTTTCTTCGCCTTCCATTGGGCGGATTCGGTTTTGTTAACTTTTTTTTTTTTGTCAAATCGAATTTGATCAAGTTTGGTTTCGGGTGGTTGGATCCGAAACCCGCCAGCGGGTAAGATTTAGCCAGCTTTGTTTCTCTTGTATGTCGTAGCGTGGGAAAGTGGTTATTGACTTTCTATTGCTCTTGTCCATTCCATCCCGCTCAAATGAACCCCACACTCACCCCTCAAAGCATTGACCATGGCGAGTTTTTGTGGATCCTTTATAGTTAATATCCTTTAAAGATTTTTACATTGGTTATGGGATTTTCCAAGTATATATTCTCGGTTGCTGCTTCACTTCTGCAGAGCAACCCACCGAAAAGAGTAGTTAAAATCTCTCTTCTGCAGAAGGAAACGCTCTCATGTCTTAGCAAAAAGTATCAGAATTAACAAGTGTCAATCCAAGAGCAAGAATTAAATCTAACCAGAAAAGTAGTACTACTAAGTAGCAGAGCAGAGTTCCTTCAATGTTGTTGATGATGAAGATCAGGGCTATGATGGAGGCAATATCAAAGTGGAGGTCCTATAATGTTTGCTTCTCCAAAGCTGCTTTATGTATCTCAGGTAATTTTAGCTGATTCAGCAGATTTTTCTCGAAATAGATATATTAACTAATTAAACAGAGCTTAATAAGGAAATAAAGCCATGATGAATAAGATTAACATTAAAAATGATCGTGTGAATATATAAACAGGTTTAGTTTTCAGCCATGGATTCGTCGAATATGCAATTTTGTCAGTACTCATGTATTTCATCATCGAAACCGAGGATAATCTCCTCAAAGCTGCAGCCATCGTGAATGGCCAAGAAAGCCTTTCATTATTTATTGTACTTATTGTGGCGTACTTTGCTGACGGTTTGGCCGCTTCAACATGGTTGCTTGCACCAATTCAGCTTTGCTAATTATAAGGTTCCCCTGTTTCTATACAATTGTTCCAACCTTGGTTCTTCTTTTTATTTGTCCCAATCTATTAAAATAACATATTATTTACCATTCTTTAAATTTATATATATATATGGGTAATTATTCGATACACCGGCGATGTAAATTTTCGACTCAACAAGCGGGTTGTGGAGTTGACACATGTCCGTTTTTTTAATTAATTAAGTTTTAAATATTTCAATCTAGTCCCTAAAGGACACATGTCACCCTTCAAGACCCGCTTGTGTTGTATGCTAAAATCCACTGACGGTGTATTATATAATTAGCCATATATATATGTAAAAAGGGTAACTCATTAAATGTAGTGATTGTGAGACTAAACTAAACCAAATGTAGGGCAATTTGAGAAAGAGTAATTATTTGATACATCGACCGTGTAAATTTTGGACTCCACAAGCGGGTTGTGGAGTTGACACATGTCCAATTTTTTAATTAATTAAGTTTTAAATATTTCAATCTAGTCCCTAGAGGACACATGTCATCCTTCAGGACCCGCTTGTGTAGTCTGCTAAACCCCACTGACGGTGTATTGTATAATTTGCCTTTGAGAAAATACAGTTAAATTTGGCAAAATACTACTTTTCTTAATTTAAGATATTTTAGTTATTTGGGACAATTTCATAAGAACTGAGAGAGTATAAATATATGCTCTTTATTTTTTGCAATTTGGGTTTTAATTGTTAAGTATTTAGGGATACTGTTTAAATTACTTTTATAAGAATATAATTTTTGTAATAGATGCGTTGAAAGACACTTATCTATACTATATATAAAAGTACGAATAAGGGGAAAATTTGTGTTTTTCGATTGTACCCTTATTTTTAAAATATATTTCCAATTGTACCATTTTCTTTAAAACATGTTTCTAAATTGCCATTACTAAATAATATTTTAATTATTCCATTATTTTTTAATCTTAATTATATAATGTGTGTATTAAATTATAAGAAAGTCAATTTGGTTTTTTGTTTCCAACGTCCTATTTAATTTTTCCTTTTGTCATTGTTTACAATCATTGTATTTAATTTTGCTTTATCTTTGGTCTTAAATTTCCATTATTAAAATTTAATATAATTTTATTATTTCAAAATTAATTAAAATTTTCAATTTAGACTGAATTATAAGTTTGTCAAATTGATTTTAATTGATGAACATGCAAATTTCCTTTACTATTATTTTTTTAATTTAATATTTTACTTTTAATTTCAATTTTTAAATGTCAATAAAAAGATTAAACTAACACTAACACGTACAATACTATTGTTAGTGAAGCTCCATCTCTTCGTTATATAATTTTTTGCCGCATTCACTTTGTTCAATTGGAAATTGTTGAGTTAGAAAAGTAGGTGATATTATGATTTTGATTTTCTTGTCTCTATGTGGTTATCAAAATTTCATAAGATGGTTATTACGATTTCATGAGGAGGTTATCAAAATTCCATAGTGTACTGGTTACCAAAATTTCATAGTGTGGTTACCAAAATTTTATAGGATCAGGTTATTAAAATCTCTTAGGTTGGTTATTGAAATTTCATAGGGTGGTTAATTATCACAATTTTATAGAAAGGTTATCAAAGAGATTATCAAAATGCCATAGCGAGGTTATAAGAATTTCATAATGTGGTTAACAAAATTTCATTAAATATTTCATGGGGAGGTTATCAAAATTTCATATGAATGTTATAAAAGTCTCAATTTCATAAGGAGTACCAAAATTTGATCAAAGGTTATCAAATCTCATAAAGTGATTTATCTAAATTTCATAGAGATCGAATTATCAAAATTTATAGAAAGATTATCAAAATTTCATAGTGTTGTTATCAAAATTTCAAAGCGAGATTATCAAAATTACATAATGTGATTATCAGAATTTCATAGAGGGGTCAACAAAATTTTATAAAGAGGTTATCAAAATTTCATAAAGAGGTTATCAAATTTTCAAAATGTGATTACAAAAATTTCATAGTGGTATTTCTGGGGAGGTTATCAAAATTTCAAAGTATGGTTACCAAATTAGGAAGGTTATTAAACTTTTATTATGGAGTAATTTAAATTTCAAGGAAGATTTAAAAATTCAGGGAGGATATCAAAATTTCATATGAAACTTATTAAAATTTCATAGTTTAGTTTTCAAAATTTCACAAGAGGGTTATCAAAATTTCATAGTATGTAGATCAAAATTTCATAGGGAGATTAACAAAATTTCATAGGGAGATTAACAAAATTTCATAATGAGGTTATCAAAAAATCATAGGGAGGTTATCAAAATTTATAGTTATCAAGATTTCATAAGAAAGTTATCAAAATTTTATAGGGAGGTTTATCAAAATTTTATAGGAAGATTTATCAAAATTTCATAGCAAGGTTATCACAATTTCATAGTGTGATTATCAAAATTTTAGAGTGTGATTACTAACAAGTCATATGGAGGTGTTTAAATTTTCATAGTGTTGGTTATCAAAATTTCATTGGGAAGTTATCAAAATTTCATATTGAGGTCTTCAAAATTACTTAGGGAGGTTAACCAAACTTCATAAGAAGGTTAAAAAAAATTTATAAAAAGGTTCTCAAAATTCAATAGTATCGTTATTAAAATTTCATAGGAAGGTTATCAAAATTTCATAATGGGATCATAAAAAATAGTGTAATTATCATATAATTTAATAGAGAGGTTATCATAATTTCATATGAATATTTTATTTAAACACGTTGCGTCACGTGCAACGCACGTGAAAGCTAAAACTAGTTATAAAATATATATAAAATAATTTATATAAAATAATGATCTCACTTAAACTTAATTAACATGATAACTAGATTGTTACCCCGCGCTTCGCGTGCGGGTGTTTCATTTATGAGGTGTTTAAAAGAAAATTATGAGTAGAAACTTAAGTCATTTGTTCTTATGAAAGAAACAACAATAAAAAATTGAGCCATTGTTTTTATTCCGCACTCTATCCGACAATAATCCAACAACACACTCAAACTTAAAGTTAAAACCCATTTAATTTATGGCAAAACAAAATAGTTATTTCCATATAATTCTACTCACCTTCTTTATCCCAAATTTGTTCTTTATCCCAAATTTGTAGAGGTTTGCTCCTACAAAAGGAAAATTGCAAAAGAAACATAGTATTGAAAATATATAATAATACCAAAAGACCAAAATGAATTATATTTTTAAGAAAATAAAGAAGAAGAAATTGGAATTAGAAAAACGTACCCGAGGTTGTATAAGATGTATAGAAACCCAAACTGAAAGGTATTTTTCAACATCTTCAAAATATTCTCTCTAGTAAATCACCTCAATCCAAAAAAATTAATCAACACCTAAATCATAAAAGGGAGCATGGAGTTTTTGAGGGTTTTTTTTTTTTGGTTTGAAGTTTGATTTAGGGGAGAGGAATAATAATCTTATATATTGGGTAGGCAAAGGTAAAAAAACATTGAACAAAGACATTTTCTATTTTTTATGATTAATGGTTGATAGAGAGAAGGTAAATGAATTGACCATTAATTAATGGATTGAATTTTATATTTTGGAATCCATTAATTACTTTTCAAAAACCCAAAAAAAAACTATTCAAGAAACACATATGAATTATTAATTAATTAATAGATTCATGTACCCAAAAAAAAATTAATTAATAGATTCAATTGTATTTTGGAATCTATCCATTAATTAATTTTTTTAAAAAAAACTCTTCAATAAACATATAAAGAATTCTCTCAAGTTTAATTAATAGAATCAATTGTTTCTAAGAATCAATTATTTTTTTTTCACAAAAAGTGGTTCAATGAACACATCAAAAATTCTATCAATTGCCACTTGGCAATGACACAAAACGCCAAGTGTCACCCCATGAGAGCATTGTACATATAAATAAGAGTATGTTTAATTTGTCATATACTAATTCCACACGTTGCACTTAATGCAGTTGTTATATACTACTATAAGGTCGGGCTGTGCAAAAATCGGATTGAATCGGAAAAACCGATAGAAACAACTACAAAACGGTTGAGGTGAGGCAGTTCATTGGGTTAGGCGGTTAAGACGGCTGAGGTGTCAGATTAGTTGGTTTAAACGGTCGGTTGTAGGTATGAAGAGTGAAACTAAAATTGAACCCAAAAACCGAAACTTAAATAAAAAATGACGTCGTTTTATATATAGAGTTTAGTTTTGATTTTTATTTTTAACTTTAATTAGTATTATATATAGAGTTTAGTTTTGATTTTTATTTTTAACTTTAATTATATATATATTATAACTAAAAAAGCCATATATATATATATACATATATATATGCATTAGAATCAGAAAAAAGAAAATTATTTCTTTTCCTTCTTTTCTTTCTTGTCTCTCGCATCTCGACTTCTCTCTTTTTTTCTCTTTCAGTCGAGTGATTGCTATTAGATTAGCTATCAGAGAAGAAGATGAGAAATAGCAAAGAAGGGGATGCGAAACAGAGAGAATTGGATGAGAGAATAGATAACTTATTTCTTGATTCTTTCTTTGACAATAACCGCAATATATATAATGCGACTTCACAACAGATCCTCCTAGGATCGTGCACACGTCTTGATTAAATTTGAGGTGAAAAAAAAAAAAAACTAGTAGAAAATACAAACAATAGGAGAAATAAGAAACTGTGTAAAATAAAGAAATTCCAATGCTTCACTTGGAGATATAATCCTCCATCCAAATAAGCAGTAGAGTCTTCCTCTTAGCTCTTGGGCTGCTTGGTCCAGAATTCCCAATTGGGCTCGTATCATTGCCTTTTCCTTCACGACAACCTTGTCCTCAAGGTTGAAACAAAATAAACAACTGCTGTCATATAGGGAACCATTTCTGGTAGCAACAACAACAACAACATCTCAAAGGCTAGACCCTCATTATGAATTTAAGGGCCTCTCTAAAGTGACAATTAAGCTTACCAATTAAAGTTGGTGTGTACAATTGTCAAAGCACCATAAAAGTTATGGTGACGGGCAGCCAAGCTGCAGAAGTATTTTTAGCTAAGGGTTGCTCTCGAGAAATAGCCGCCAAATCAATATTGGTTATTCCTTTCAAAGGTTCTTGTTGACATGATGTCTTAGGAAAATAACCAAGTGTTTGATAACTCTTGTTTGGAGCACCACTAAAAAGGCTAATAAATGAATAAAATAGTTGCTGCAAGTCTCGTACCATGCTTAGACAAGCCATGTGTATCCTTACGAAAAGCTATGACAAGCTACAAAAATAGTATGCATGGATCAAAAACAACTCTCCTTTGCATCCTCATGCGTGACACTAGCAACATAAGTAAATTAGAGAGTGCTTGTACCATGCTTAGACAAGCCATGTGTATCCTTACGAAAAGCTATGACAAGCTACAAAAATAGTATGCATGGATCAAAAACAACTCTCCTTTGCATCCTCATGCGTGACACTAGCAACATAAGTAAATTAGAGAGTGCTTGTACCTCATAACTCATGATACCAACATGAAGAAACACTATAAATGTGTTGTTAACCTCAAACCCAAAACGCCAATGCACTTACTTGCTGAATTGATATAATCAGTGGCGTAGCCAGGACTACACTTGACTGAGGTCAAAATTGTACAGTACATTTTTTTGTTGCATTTTCTTTTTCTAGAGGTATTTTTGTTACATTTTTAATTTATTATTTATTTAGTATTTTATATATTTTTATTAGTTAAAAATTATATAATATATATAATTTATTTGTGTGAAGTGTGAACTTAACAATTTTGCTTTTTTATATAAAAAATAATAGATTTTATCAGATTTTAATACCCTATGTCCCAATTAACCATTCTCAGTCAACCAATATCATCTTTGACCATTTTTAGAAAATATATATAAATCAAATTAATTATTTAAAATAATACTTATAATCCTTGAAACGTAAACTTTTGAGTTCTACATGTTTTTATAAATATTAGTCAAAGATGAATATGGAATTTGACTATAAGTGGACAGTTAAAATGGGACAATGTGAGTAATGTTTTTATTCATGAAAGTTAAAGAAAAAATATACAAAAAAGAATAGTGAGTATTATATTTCATGTATATAAACATATGAACATAACCAGTTCTCCTCTTGTCCTAGACTGTTAAATGCTGACATTTATCCTTTTAGAGCAAGGGTTCAAGGGCTAGTAAGAAAATGAAGAAAACATGGTATTAAATATATCAATTTAGAAATTTTATATACTTTAAACAATAAATAAAGTCCTTATAAAATGTTAAGATGAAAATATCAAGATAAATTTGATAGTATGGGTTAAAAGTGAAAATATAGATATATTTGATAAAAATATAAATATATGATGGGTTAAAAGTGAAAATATCTAAACATTTTAATGGGGTTAATAATGTGATACCTTCAATTTAATGGGGTCAATGTTGTCAAATTTTCTTTCAAATGGGGTCAATTTGTAAATCTACCTTAATTATCTATATATATTTTTTTGGTTTCCCAAATTTGAGTAGGGTCAATTGACCCCACTCCCCTAAGTGCGGCTACGCCCCTGGATATAATCCAACATAAGCACAACCATACAAAAGGCTAGTGTATCTAAATTTATCTATTTGAACTCCCAATAGGCAGCCACATAAAAGAACAAATGCATTCAAAAGTGAAGTTTCAAACCATTTGATTCTTATCATATAGAAATTCAGCTCCAGTATTCTGCCAAGTAGCCTATATGCACAATTCTTGGCAATAACCTCTTTGCAAGGATCAATTCTACCTAGTGCCAAAGCCAATAAAGACTAAGAGAATTTTTTTCTTTCAAGATCGCTAAGTGCACTTCCTAGTTGGGTAGATAAAAGCAATGCCCATCAGCAATGGTTGAATCAACTAAAAAAAGCACGTCAATATATAGTTTTTTTTAATAAGGCCTTGGAGCAATTGAAGAATAATTTTGGTATATATTAGACAGCCACCGCCGCTGCCGCCATCACCGCCTCCTCCACCATCACCACCCCCACCTTCTCCACCATCCCCACCACCATCACCTCCTCCTCCTTCTTTGCGGCAACCATTATGACATAACGGCCTTAGGCAAAATATAAAAAGCCATCGCCACTTTGTGCCTAGCCTTTTCCGTTGGGTGGCGAAATTATTCATAGCAAGTGATCAAAATGGGTTATTGGTTAATATGAAACATTACTAGAAAACATGACTACAACGACGGACAAACTTTGCGACAAACACATCCGTCTTACAAAGTACCTTTCAGTGACGAATAAAGTGACGGACTTACGACGAATGCGTAAATTCAGAAAATGTTGTAATTTTTTGGCTTCTATGATGGAAAATGCGACAAACATTGCAGATTACGTCGCGGTTGGTTAGGCGGGATTTTTTTTTTTTTGTGCGCCAAACTTTGCGACAAGCATGTCTGTCGCAAATGCATACATTTGCGACGAACCTGCGACGAACAGAGCGACAAACACTTATTTTCAACCATTAAAAAAAATATTTTAATTAAAATATTAAGCTTTTTTTAAAAAAATAAGTTTGCGAAAGTGTGAAAAATAGTAATCACAACAGACAATGTACATCGTAGATATGAATAAGTGTCCGTCGCAATTGCTCAACCTTATATCACTTAGGGTTTTTTTCTTTTCTCATTTTCTCTATTCTTCTCTCTCTCTTCCGCCATTGCTACTCGACTCCCCTCTGCACCACCACAAATCTGGCCATTTTAGTAGCAATTGAAGCTCCGTTTGCCTACCTAAATCATACCCAACCTCTTGTCTTTTCGATTTCTTCACTTTTCACTTAATAATCCATTCAAAAATCTTGAAAACCTTTTCCTCAAAAGTTGTTGCTCCTCCTCCATTCATTTTCTTTAGCACTTTCTAGGTTTGGTTTCAATCTCTTTCTACCTTATTGTTAAATAAAAGTTCTATTTATGGTTTTCATTTTTTATATGTTTTTATTTTTAACACATAACAAGTTCTTGTTGGGGATTTTTTTTTTTGGCTTGATTCTAGCTAAGGTTTTTGAAAATCTGTCGAAAGTATTGGAAGGTAAAATTCTATATTTTCTACAGATTTAAATTTTATTATATTAAATATAATATCTGTAGTACTTAGCTAAATTCTTAACTATAAACTTTTAGAAGTAAATGGAGTATGAATTTTCTAATATGACCTTCTAATTGGGCAACATTCTTGTTGGTTTTTTTTTTCTTTTGGCTTGATTTTAGCTAAGGTTTTTGGAAATCTGTGGAAAGTATTGGAAGGTAAAAGTCTATATTTTTTACAGATTTGAAGTTTATATTATATTAATATAATATATGTAGTACTTAGCTAAATTGTTAACTGTAAACTTTTAGAAGTAAATGGAGTATGAATTTTCTAACATGGCCTTCTTATTGGGCAACAGGAATGTAAGTGGTAGGATAAATGCCTGTGGAGGAAATGGATTTGTAGGAGGTGGTGGTGGAAGAATTTCATTTAATGTTTTTACTAGGCATGATGATGCAGAGTTTGTTATTCATGGTATGTGTTGGGTTTTATGTCAACTTCACTAAACTACCTGTTCAACGAGTCTAGGGAGAAGATCATTTGTGAATTGTGCTAAAACACTGTTACAATCTGTTATGGTCATCTATTAAAGTCAATTGTAACCAAAATCTCCCCTTGTTATATTTTTTCTTACTATAAGGTGTGTATCTTTTGCAAGAGGAGAAAGCTTTGGCTGTCCTGAACAACCACTTTGGACAAACATACATATAAAAGATCACGCCAAGGCTTCTGTTCCCTTGTTTGGGAGCCGTGTTCCCTCTATAGTATTGCCTTTTAAGATGATAAGTGATTTGGTTTCATATCTCTTTGGTTTAGATCTTTGGATATCATGCATTTAGTTTGTTATATTTTTAATAATTTGTACAATCTAATTTTAATATTGTCTCGTACAGGTTAGGGGACAAATTTGCTAGTCGTGTGGTGCAGTTTTAAGCTTTGGCCTTGCACATTATGCTTCGTCTGAGTTTGAGTTAATGGCAGAAGAGCTCTTAATGAGTGATTCAGTTGTCAAGGCAAGTGTCTGCTACTTTTGTGCTTAAGTTGAGCATTTCTAAATGATATAACAACTTTACAGGTTTTTATTTCCATATAGTCTGCTGTTTGGCTCTGCCTTGAATTTTTAGAATAGTTATATAATCAAGATTGTCATTTTCCACTATGTTGCTGATGATCATAAATATTTAACTGCTACTTTGTTTCTTTCTAATTTCTTAGATATATGGGGCTCCTTGTATAACTGTCAAAATCCACTTGATGTGGAATTCCAAAATGCTTATAGACGGTGGAGTTGATGCCATTGCATCAACATCCTTGCTTGAAACACGAATGCTAATACCATGATGGTAAGGAGATGGGATTGGTGGCAAATCCTCTTCTTCATCACTATTTATGTAAGTTATACAACTATTTATTGTATTGATAGGTTCTTTTAAAGAGATTCTACCTTGAAATTGTTATAGTTGTATGATGGTTTCGTACTACAAGAAATTCAGTTTGTTTTTGCATGTTCATTTTGGGAACTAAGTCATTGTTTTTTGAGAATTTAGTTGAAACGTTAATTTTTCTTGTGATAAGTAATTATGCCTACCAAGCGACATCTTGATTCTTACATGAGGATTGAAAGTTGGAGAGACCATATAGCGGACCTGTCGAGACGTCCGGGTCCGGGGGACCCTGCGGAGACGATTTTTGAAAGAAGGAGTCGCCACTAATCTTTTTTGCCTAGGTGTGATTAGTCACCTACAAATCTTAGACCTAATGGACCATGCTTGACGACAGACGCACTAAGTCTAAAACTACGGTCTGCAAACCAAAGCCCAAGTTCGGGAGTCGGTTACGTGTGGGGAAGGATTAGCACCCTCACAACGCCCGTCAAACGACGGTACCTCTAGTCTAATCCAAATCTATTGGGTTTAATCTTTATGGTTGCTTTTATCTTTAATAATTAAGAAAGGGTTATAAAAGAAAATAAAATCATTTTTCCAACCAAATGTCGAGGACACGAAGAATGTGATCGAACTATCGCCGATCAATTCTATTTCAATTCACTTTCACTATCTGTTCTCTTGTTGATCTTTTTCTCTTCGAAAAAGAAATTTTGAAAATGCTGTGACAAATCCTTTTATTCATTTTTTTGTTTTTAAAGTCTTTTATTTTGCTTTGAAAAATCCCCATTTTAGTCTTTCCTAAATGGTGGGAAAATCTTCTTATTTATTTTGGAAAATCTTTTTTTCATCCTTTATTGATCTTCTCGCTAAGTCTGTTTTGAATTTGAAAACCTCTGATTAAATCTTGAAACTCTTGATTTACCTAATTTTAATTTTCTTTTTGAAAACCAATGTTAAGAAGAACACTTGATTTTTTGAGAAATACTTTTGAAGGAAAATGATCTTTTTGTATTTTCTTAGCCTTGTTAATCCTAGAATGAAAAGAGAGAATGAATGCAGATGATGCATGGATTGATTGATTTTAGTTTTTCAATAAACAACAGTATACTTGAAATTAACCCGAAACCCTTCCCACGCATTATAGGGGTATCTCGGGGATAATCCAATCTCGGAGCGGGGATCAAGAATTCGTACCCGAGTACACTTACTTGGGACCCACCCGTCATTGTAAAAGACTACCATTTACTAACTTGCAATTAAATAACTCGTATGAATGACAATTAAGATGCATGGAAGATCGATTTTAATTACATGCATTAACACAGGTCTACCCGAAATCAATCCCATAAACCCTTCCCACGCATTATGGGGGTATTTATGGGAGAGACCGGTCTAGAAAGGGCTCCCAGAAATTCGTACCTGAGTACATTTGTCTAAAAGCCCCTTCATCTCGGCAAAAGACGAATGTTAATGCACCGCCGAATAGGGCAAAATGATATATAGCATGTGTATCATGAATGCATTTGTTTCTACTTTCTACTTTTACTCCTACACTAATTACTAAATTACTAAATTATTACATATCCAAAAGGCTTAATGAAACTATTAAAAGAAATCAAAAGTTAGGGGTCGGACTGGACAATTCTGGGGACTTCTGCACACTAAAGCAAACAGTTAGCAAATTTCAGGGGCAAAAGAAACACAATATTTCATAAATAAGAGCTAAAGTGCATCAATTAATAAAACAGACTCAAAATTAAGGACTAAATTGATTGAATTAAACATAGGAAACTAAATCAAACCTTCAACTAATTCAAACCAAAGATTTAATTGTTAAGTAAATATTAATCCAAATTAATTCCTTAATCCCTCTTCTAAGTCATTTTTCAATTTAAAAAATCAAGCTTTTAATCCAAAGTTGTGGCTTTTAAACTAAAATTAGCCCCAAAATACTTAAATTTCCAAGCTAACTTTAATTAAAAAAAATCAAACTTTGAATTAAACTTTTAATTTTCCCAATTAAAATAGACTTTGAATGGAATCAAGAAATCCATTTGAACTAATATGAACTTAAATGAATCAAACCAAAAGCTTCAATTTTAAGTTGATTCTAACATAAGAGATTAAACTTTGACAATTATTAGCCATTCCCAATTAAAGACTCAATTTTTTTTGGTTCCAAACAAGAATAAACTCCAAACACCATCATCCATTCCTTAAAATTTGATCCATACTATCTAAAGATTACAACTTTATCAATGTTTTCATATCAAAATTAACAAATTTTAAAGCCTAGATCCTTATATATATATATATATATATATTAATCATTAAAACCATAAATACTTTAGATATTAATCATTAAAACCATAAATACTTTAGATCTAGCCCAATTATTATAAACAAAAGGAAACTAAGCATCAAATTGATTTAAAAAGATGAAAGCTCAAAACCAATCGTTGAGGACTGAATCGAAAAAGTTAGAAACTATACCTGCTATAACCGCAAATTTCCCAAACGGAAACGCCGTCGTTCAGGTCTCCTTCCCCTTTTAATCGAGCCAACTTCTTCTTGTTTCTTTTACTCAACAGCTTCTTCTTCCTCGATGCTCCTTCAAACCTTCAGCCACCTTCAATTCATTGCTGAAACCTTTCCACTTCGCTGCAAAGAATCGAAAGCCGAACCCTTGAAGTCCAAAAACGCCTCTTTTTCCTCTTTTCGATTCGTCAATTCATTGAACAATAATCCCCAACCCAGAGTGAACCTTGCCGAAAACCTTCTCTGCTAATTCCGGCCAAACCTCAGATCGAACTCCCTGAATACTTCACTGCTTCGACTTTTCAGACTCCAAACTTCATCTTAAATCAATCAATTTCAAGGAATCCTTTTCCTTTTTGAAAAACCCCAAATCTCCAATTATGAACCCTAAGTTTTGCTTCATGTATCAGTGAGGTCAAGAGAGAGAGGATTCGGTCTGTGAAAGAGTAAAGCTCAAAGCAATCGATTTTGTGTATATAGAGAAAAAAAAACTTGATTGGAGAGTGAGCCTATAGAGAGCCTGAGAGAGTGATTATCGAGAGAGAGTCCGAGTTTTTCAATGAAAGGGTGAGAGAGTGAAGAGCAGAGGTCAGAGAGAGAGTTGCGACTCCTCTGAAGT
>AWWV01010170.1:0-14985 GCA_001974805.1 Corchorus capsularis
CAGCTAGTGAACCCAACCAGGGGTGTAACAACTTAGAACAACACTGCTACTCCTACCATTTAGAACCATCTGGAAAAGGGTCCAATGCGTCTTGCTTTCCATTAACATAGAATTCTATAACTGCTTTCATTCTTCTTAGTTTATCTGGGTGGTAATTGACATGAACAATTACCAGCTTTAAGTTCTTCAGTTTAGTATCTTTTCTTTACTGTTTTAAAGAGAACCTTGTGTTCATAAACTTGTAGAAATTCATAGTTCTTGGCAGCATGAAGTCCATCATATCCAGGATGTGAGTGAAGGGTAAAAGAGTTCCTCATTAAAAAGTAAAAACTGCTTGGTCCCATACGTTCTGTTGCGTAGCCATCTGATGAGCCACACGGTCCAAAAGCTCAATTGAAGGGATTATAAGCCTTAAATAAAAGAAACCAAAATTGTAAACCCAGATTCTTATCATATATGTATGAGCATAACGAGCCCAACCCATGGCAAGTTCATCAATTCCCAAACGTGAATGCATTCATTTTTGCAATTTCAAGTGGCTTCTGGAAATTGCTTTAGGCCTAAACATTTTGGTTAAAATAGCTTTTAGGTGGATGGTAGTTAGAGAAGCAATTTGGGTCTGGTTTTTTTTATCAGAAGTGGGGAAGAAGGAGAGGAAGAACAAAGAAAAGGGGAGAAAAACGATGTCGTTTAATTAGGACCATATTTTCAGATTTTTTTCCTCAAAATTTAATTATTTTGCGAAAGTTATTATTTTGGCCACGTGGCCGGGTGACGTGGCCAAAGCTGACGGGAAATTTAACTGCCATTAAAAAAGGGGTTTATTTGGTCTTTCTTAAGAGTTTAGGGGTTTATTTGTCTAGAATAAAAGTTCAGGGGCTTATTTGACGGTCGGGTGTAAGTTCAGAGGTGAATTTGACCATTAAGCCCTTGTCATTCTTACACATCAATTTCGATAGAAAAATGGCGTTATTAAATTAATTAAAAATCAAAACATATTAATCCAAATAAATTTAATAAACGTAATATGATACAAAATTTTTCTGTGTTTTTTAATTTATATACATCTCACACACTAATATTAGCTAACATCTTGCACAATATGTCATACTTTACTAAATATGTACTTTACTTTGTTGAAATTGTGTTTTGAGACTCTTATCTGAACTTATTTGAAAAGTTGAAACCCTTATTTGAGCCTTTAATCTAAAAAATATTATGATTGTAATATGATGTCACTGTGCCAAATAAAACATTTTTTTTTTGGCGACAGTACCAAATAAAACATTTAAAATAGTATTATTAATTAATGATAATTAAAATCTATTACAAGGTTTCTTGTAAAATTTAGTATTGGGATTTTTTTTATCACCTTGAAGATTTAAAAAAAAAAAAAAAACGAACGCATATCCTTTTGCGTATGGGTGCGCCCCAAGTTTGGCAAAAACGTGTATGACTATGAATAGTGTTTTTTTTAAAAAAAAATGGTAGTAGTTTTCTTTCTCTTACTTTTATCTTTTTTTTTTGGTGAAATTTCTCTTACTTTTATCGCTGTTTATAAATATGGAGTGTTTGATAAAATGAAATGAAAACATCAAAAAATGGTTTAGCCGATCCTTCAATTTATTTAAAATATAAATTAATTAAATCTATAAAATTTAATTACTATGATAATTCAATATTAAGCCCTTGAATTTATTATTTTCAAGTAAATAAGTCTGTAAAGTCTCATCTGCCATCAAATAAGTCTATTTGAACTTTTTATTATAATCAAATAAGTCCCTAAACTTTGATTTATGCTCAATTAAACTCTTGATATATATAACTTATTATTTTCAAGTAAATAAGTCTGTAAAGTCTCATCTGCCATCAAATAAGTCTATTTGAACTTTTTATTATAATCAAATAAGTCCCTAAACTTTGATTTATGCTCAATTAAACTCTTGATATATATAACTAAAATTGATCATATGATCCTTATATACTGTATGTATACCGTTAGATAGGCTTTAACAATTCAAATGTGAAATTTGAATAATTTTAGTCATATTAATGAATAAAATCTAATAATAGGGTCTATTTCGAATTTTAGCGTGAAATTTTATCAATTTCTAGTCAAAATTAGTGGAATAATTGAATGCTAATCATAGTTCATGAGTTTATTTGAATTCACTGTAAGTTTGATTAAATAAACATTCCTCACTAAAATAATCGCTAAAATACCATATAATAATAATTTAAGATTGAGATTTCTTGTTAGAGATTTTGATTAGTTCAAATTTTCAAGATGAAGAAAATAAGATTCATAGGATGGGTAATTTATATATAGATCTAAAAAAAGAAAAGAAAAAAAAAAGAAGAAGCGAAACAATACATTGCTAAATTATTAGCATAGTACCAAAATATTGTAGTAGATAAGAAATGTCTCCCCTTGGCATCTCCGAACCTAGCTATTTGCAATTTTAGTTTATGAGATGACAACACATTACAATTATAAGGACATTATATATAGAAGCATTTGATCAATTCCAGTATGAAAAAGTCTATAGAGTATTGTCAATTTGAGAAAAGAAAATGGAAAATCATTCCTTGCCATGGAAGCACATGACACATGTCTAAATTAATTAATTAATTCACCTAAAGAAAACATAATTTTTATAAAAAAAATGTTACTAATAATTGCTAAAAAAAAAAAAAAAAAAGTTGCTAATATGAAAAGAAGGTAGGAGTAGGACCATTAATTGTGAAGAGAGACTTTGATCAGGCTATAAATAAGTCTTGGTTCTGCTTTGTCTAGGACACAAGAAACAAACAGAAACAAAGTTGGAAGCCATGGCTAGAGCTGCAACATCTTTCACTTGTTTCTTTCTCATTTCTTCTCTATTATTTCCTGCTCTTTTCTTTTCTATCTCGGAGGCAGATAACTCTGCTGCTCCTATAGTGAATGGTCTTTCATGGAGTTTCTACAAATCTTCATGTCCCAAAGTTGAATCCATTATCAGAAGCCAGCTGAAGAAGGTTTTCAAGAAGGACATTGGCCAGGCTGCTGGCTTGCTCCGTCTTCATTTCCATGACTGTTTCGTTCAGGTACTTTATTTTATATATGCAAAATCTACGTACGGAAGTAGTAATTTGGTTAATTTTCATGGTAGTTCCCTTTTTAATGTTAAAATTTGTCTGAATCTTTCTTAACGCTGTACTTTTGCTACATATATATTTCACTTGTTCAAACTCTGAATCTGAACCCCAATTTCATGGAAACAATAATTCCTTATAAAAAAAGCTTTAAAACCTGTGCTTTCTTCAATTAAAACTTATATTCATCTGCTTCATTTGATTTCTGGGTTTTGATGAAAGGACACTTTTGAATTAATAATATGGCAAATTAAAAAGTGAGTAGGTCAAGCTTTCGAAGAGAAATTAAATATGTTGTGACTTTTATTTTTTAAAATTTTTTATTTTCTTTAAAGACTTGAAACATTAAACACTGAGAAAAGATCGTAAGAGTAGTAAAAGCTTTTTCGTGCAGGGGTGTGATGGATCGGTGCTGCTGGATGGATCAGCAAGTGGGCCAAGCGAGCAGGATGCTCCGCCAAACTTAAGCTTGAGAGCAATGGCATTTGAGATCATCGAAGACCTGCGCCAGCGTGTTCACAAGGAGTGTGGAAGAGTCGTCTCTTGCTCTGATATCGTTGCTCTTGCTGCTCGCGACTCTGTTTACCTGGTATAGTTTTCTCTTTTTCTACTCCATTATCACTTAATTTCCCACCTTCTTTTTGTTACATTTCTGCGTTGCAATTGCAAATTATAAAGTTTTTTTCCTAACATTAATTGGTTCTTCAAAAATTATTGTGAAAATATTGGATAAGCTTAGAAGTTGTACTAATTCAAAATTATTGACTTATGGTTTTGGTTCAAAAAGGGGTACTTAAAAGGGTGGGTCATGTGCGTGCCACACGGCGCCCGGTTTACTTTTTCTTACTAGGATTATTATACTAAAATAAAATAAAATAAAATAAAATAATAATATGGAGCCTTAGAAATTAGTAGGATTTTAAATTGCATCAAATGTTCATGGGGAGGTAGAGTCAAATATTTTGTTGCCATAATGTACCGAAAAGATATTTTGTTGCCATAAAAGCTATAACTATTATTAGTAGTTAGTATTAAAGCTTTGGTAGATATATATGTGAAAATTTGTTGCCCATGGGTCATTTTCCTTTCTTTGTCCCTTACCCTTTTTTTGAGCCTCTTTAAATGACTTATCTTATAGTGGTGATTGCCGTGACCAACTTATTTTCCTTGAAAAGGATGATTGATTGAAATTTCATAGTAGATATACATGTGCTAATTTACTTTCATAGGGGAAAAAATGCATTTTGGGCACTTGGCAATATTATCTGCGAATATCTCATCATCATTAAATTAAGGGGGCATAATACCACTTTGCACCCTTAAGTTTGTACGGACTGTCATTTTGCCTCTAACTTTTTTATTTTGACCAAAACGCACCCTAAAGTTTTATTTTTGTGCCACTTTGCACCCTCCGGTGGGACAAAACAAATCGATCGCGGCGTTCGACGTGGCATGCCACGTGGACAAAAAATGACACATGGCATGTATCCTTTTGTGCACGTGGCATGCCACGTGCCATTTTTTGAAACATGTGGCATGCCACGTGTCACTTTTTGGTACACGTGGCGTGACATGTGTCAGTTTTTGGTACATGTGGCACGACTTTTTGGTACATGTGGCGTGCCACGTCGGATACCGTGATAGAATCGTTTATCCTACCATGACGGAGGGTGCAAAGTGGCACAAAAATAAAACTTTAAAACTTTAGGGTGCGTTTTGGTCAAAATAAAAAAGTTGGGGGCAAAGTGGCAGTCCGTACAAACTTAAGGGTGCAAAGTGACATTTATGCCAAATTAAGGGAATAGATTAAGTGAAGGGGATAGATGGTGGGAGACAATTAATTCCATTCCTAGTGTAGTTTAATTAGTTTACTTAAGATGATGATAGTATACCTTAATGGTATAAAAAATGAAATGTTCTAAAAGGTTTTTTTGGTTATATTTATGTTGTTAGGTAAAATGGAGTTAGTTAATGTCAATGGTTTTAAAAATTAATCATGGATTGATTCAATTCTTGTGAATATTTGTTTAATTGGGAAACTTCATAACACATTAGTAGTACTTTTTATAGTGGGAACTCTTTAAGTCTTCCTTTATTAGTAATCCCATATCCAAAATGACTAATTCCATGAGAAAGTTCAACGAAACTTACCAACTTGTATTAAAGAGGTTTAAATTTAATGACTTCTTAAACTTACTAAATTAATCTCATTGCAATGAATTTTTTGTCATTGATATGTTTGTTGAAGAATTCAACCCAATGCTAAATTGCTGAAAGCTTTCCTTTTTTCTTCATTTCAGTCAGGAGGCCCAGACTATGATGTGCCATTAGGAAGAAGGGATGGCCTGACTTTTGCCACAAGGAATGTAACCTTGCAGAACTTGCCACCACCAACCGCCAACGCCAGCGTCATTCTGGCCAGCCTTGCGACCAAGAATCTAGACGCGACTGACGTCGTAGCTCTCTCCGGTGGCCACAGCATTGGCATCAGCCATTGCACCTCTTTCACCAACCGGCTTTACCCTACTCAAGACCCTGTCATGGACAAAACATTTGCCAATAACCTCAAGGGAGTTTGTCCTACCGCAAATTCCACAAACACCACGGTTTTAGACATAAGGAGCCCTGATAAATTTGATAACAAATACTATGTTAATCTCATGAACCGCCAGGGCCTGTTTACTTCCGACCAAGATTTGTACACTGATAGCAGGACAAAGAGCATTGTTACTAGCTTTGCTATTAACGAGACTCTCTTCTTTGAGAAATTTGCATTGTCGATGATTAAGATGGGGCAATTGAGTGTGTTGACTGGCAAGAATGGAGAAATTCGTGCCAATTGTTCAGTGAGGAATCCGGATAACAAGTCTTACTTGGCTATGAAGGTGGATGACGAAGTGGAGGAAGATAGGGCTGAGTTGCGTTAGTAATTATTATGTTTTTGTCTTAGAAAAGTTGTGTTAATCACATTATGTTTCTGCCCTCTTTGTGTTCTCTCATGTCGGAGGGAGGTCGCTTTGTGTTTCAGTACTTATAACTCTCTGTTAATAAAAGTGGCTAATTTTAGTTAAAAACGAGTTTGCTTACAAACAAATATAAATCGCATTGCCCGTCAGACATTTGTTTTGGTGGTACAGTGTTGTACTCTTAATTCCAATGGATAGGCTTCGATTCTTAGGAGCCTCAAATGTCGAAAAAATGTCTTTCAAAAAAAAAAATGTCGAAAAAATATATAGTCTCATTGGCCCAACCATATCCATGCAAACCAACTTAAATATGTTAAAACCAATGACTTTTAAGCCCATGGCAATTATCCGATTCAACATTTTCTTGAACTAACAGCCTTCAAGTGTTTATTCTTTAATTGGATACCGGATGGGAAAACCAAAAAAGAAAATCAAATATAGGATGTAAAGTTAACAAAAGAATAATTACTTTACACAATTCCATACTACTATAAGCTACAACAATTTCATCAATAATTACAACGAATAAATTAAATCGGTAGTCTCATAAAGTATTGACATTAATGTAATTTAAAAATCTCTCTTAAGAAGCTGCCAATCTTGGTGTGGGGAAGAATATAGATTCAAGTTTCACGAAGTTACTACAGAGTCCGTCGCCACCAAGCATTTTTGTCGGCGGCCCTCTTCCATTTGCACACAAGAATCTTCCTCCGGCGCCGGTGGCACTATTTTCCATTCATATGTATTCAATAGAAAGATATAGACCATTAATGTCCACAAGTTTAGCATTGCCAACATCCTCATGTACTCGTCAAGCCGACTTGTGTTTATGCTATCACCAATCCAATGTCTGAAAACCAAGATTAAACTGACACTAAGAAATCTCCCAACTCCCCTTACACTCAAATTGAATGGACTTTCAAGTTGCTTCATGGATGTATCAACATGATCATAGAAGAAATGCTTCAGTCCTTCCCCGACCAACCCTTTGGTAAGTCCTAGTAACACAAATTGAGGAACAAGCCATAAGATACTCATTGAAGTACTTTTGTTTCGGTTGTCATGATCAGAGATAATTGGGATTTGAGTACTTTTATTGATTAGTTTCAGTCTGGAAACTTCGACATGCCAAGCAGCTATGCAACTTAAGAAAGAAATAAACATTCCAAGCCCAATTCTTACAAGCCTAGCACGCCTTTGTTTGTCCTGGTTCCCCAACTTTTGGATTAGAAAATCCGATAATTGGGAGATTACAAAGCTGATAACTGAGTGAAGTAAATCAAATGAATTTATAGGAATCCTATCGAATGAATTTATGGGAATCCGAAAATCATTGCCGATGTGATCATTCAAGTTGTTGCTTTGTTCAATGAAGAAAGTGGTTCCTGTTGCCTCCACAAGACTATAGACAATGAAAGTTGTCCAAATTGGCATCAAATTCAAGAGCTGCTTTGCTTGTTTCATTCGTGAAGTAAGAGTGCTGGTTCTCTTGGGATCATCAACTTCGTAACAGCTCTTTCCATACAAGAATATGAAATAAGCTAATCCCATAACGATTGCTGAGATTAAGAAAGTTTCTCTCCAAGGAAGACTTGACAAGAGTGTTGTAGATATAACAGCCCCTGTAAATGCTGCAATATACAACCAAAAATCACCACGAGCCTCCACTTTTTTCTCATCCATGACATCCATCTTCATCTTCTGAGAAAAGTATTGATTGTAAAGAAATGGCTTGAAAGCAGCCAATTTCCCTGCAATTCCCAGAATTAACAGCACTAGTGCCAGGTAAAACAACCTGGAGCTCATGGTCGGAGTAAGAAGCCCAGTCGAAAGCCATAAAACCACTAGCCCCTGCAAACAAGAAAATGACATTAACTAATAGTAATAGTTGTTAGAATTTGACCATATCATCGTGGCCCATATCAATTTGTCAATTACATAAATTGGGTAATTATAGGATTGACCAACATTATTGTGGGTTAAATCAAATATACCTAATTATGTTAATTGAGAGATTTAATATATTTAATAGTCAAGTAAATCTCAACCGTTCAACTGGCTATTTGATGGACGTACCAGATTAAAAGACTATATATATAAATTAGTCCTCCCTCTACTCATTAGGGTTTACGGAAAACACAAAATTAAGCCTTTTCCATCAGAAAGAAATACCGTAAAATTAAGAGTCAAGAGGGAGAAATCAATTTATTCTCTTCAAGTTTATGCTCATGGCTCAACCAAATTCCGCATCAGGTATGTCTAAACCTTTATGTATTTAGAATTATTTATTCATGACCTATAAAGATCCTTTATGTTCTTATGTTTTAAGATTAATTTACATGTGGTATCAGAGCTTGTTAGGTTTCATGAATAAATATTCATAAAGTTTACGCTAATGATAGTTATTGGTTAATCCGTTGAAAATCCATTAACTTTTGATCTCCTGATTTTGCTGTTAGTTACGTTAATCTAATAAAGCTGTTATGTATTTCATGTTCATTGGCTAAATTTTGTTTGATCTCATCGGCATGATTGATGTTTTGCCAATGAAATTTTGCTACGTTAAAGTCATGTCTCTTTATGTTTAATTAATAGCAAAAAGTTGTTTCTGTATGTGTAATGCTTATATGTTTAATTTTCTAATGTAATTGTGTGGGCCTAACTAATGATGATTAATTGGCTTCTTGAATTTCATATACATATATAATTTCTGACCGAATTTCATCATCAGTTTTCAAATTGATAAAATTTTGTTTTCAGTTTTATGTCTATACATTCTGGCCGTATACCATAATCTGATGATTTCAATTTTATAGCCATTATATGTTTTGGCTTTACTGTTTTCAATTATATATGAATAAAGATACATCTTATCTGTTTTTGTAAATTGCGAAGCATCAATTTGTTTTGGCCGAAAGTTTCTGATATACTTTGCAATTTTATTATCATCAAATTTTAAGTTATATATTCTATCAGCATGATTATACTCATGTAGTTTGTTAGTCACCAAAGTGGCCAAACTAAATTATTATATATTATGCATAAATGGATTATAAGAAGTTCAAATAATGTTTTCGGATTTGCCCAAAGGTAAATCAATTAATGGTGAACTTCATTGAGGTAAATTTTATTCTTTATTCAAGTATATTTATATGGTCAAAGATGTCTTGTATATTTGATTGAGAATAATTAATTGCCTATAAAGTTACATAATGGTATTGAATTTATGATAGTATATTATAGTTTCTACCCAAAGGTGATCTGTATATATACTCTAATTGATTATTAATCTAAGCATGTATATGTATTGTTTGCAGCTATTCCTATTCATTCGCATGCTGCATCTGTGACTGTTTTCAATGGTGCAAACTTCTCTGATTGGTGCGAACAAGTCAAGTTCCACTTAGGTGTTCTGGATCTTGACTTGGCACTTTTGGAAGATAAGCCTTCTGCTCTTACTGATGAAAGCAGTGAGGATGAGAAGTGGCACTATAAAGCATGGGAACGGTCCAATAGATTGAGCATTATGTTTATGCGAATGACTATTGCCAACAAAATTAAGAGCACTCTCCCACAAACAGAAAGTGCTAAAGAATATTTAGCGTTTGTGGAAGAGCGTTTTCGTTCTGCTGATAAGTCATTGGCTGGTACTCTAATGGCAGAACTGACGACCATGAAGTTTGATGGGTCGCGCAGTATGCAAGAGCACATTATTGAAATGACTAACATTGCAGCAAGACTTAAGACCCTGGGAATGAATGTGGTAGAATCTTTCATGGTGCAGTTCATTCTGAACTCACTGCCTCCTGAGTATGGACCATTCCAAATTAACTATAATGCCATTAAGGATAAGTGGGATGTTAATGAATTGTCTAGTAGGCTTGCTGAGGAGGAATCATGTCTGAAAAAGATGGAAAGTCATTCTATTAATCTCATGGGTCAAGAAGCTGGAAAGGAACTCAAGCATAAGCCCAATAAGTTTAAGAAGAAAAAGATGTCTGATAATGCACCTCAGACAGCTCAGAAGAAAGAACTGGCAGATAGGTGTCGTTTCTGTAAAATGGAAGGACATTATCAGAAAGATTGCCTGAAACGTAAAGCTTGGTTTGAAAAGAAAGGTATCATACATTATGTTTCTGTATGTTATGAATCAAACTTAGCTGAAGTTCCTTCTAATACTTGGTGGCTTGATACTGGAGCAACTACTCATGTTTCTAATATGATGCAGGGATTCCTTACGATCCAAACCACAAATCCAAATGAGGACTTTTTGTTCATGGGAAACCGTATGAAGGCCCCAATTGAAGGTGTGGGAACTTATCGTTTGATTTTGGACACTGGACATCATTTAGATCTGTTTCAGACTCTTTATGTACCTTCAGTTTCTAGAAATTTAGTTTCCACCTCAAAATTGGATATTATGGGTTTTGATTTGAACATTAGACATGGATGTTTTAAGTTAAATAAGAATGCTTTATTTTATGGTTCTGGTGTTCTTACTGATGGTTTATACAAGTTTAAACTTGATAAATCATTTGCTGAATCCTTGTTTACTGTTTATCATAATGTTGGAAGCAAGCGTAGTTTGCTGAATGAAAATTCTGCTTTCTTGTGGCATAAACGTTTGGGTCATATATCCAAAGAAAGGTTAACAAGATTAGTAAAGAATGAAATTCTTCCAAATTTAGACTTTACTGATTTTGGTTTATGTTTAGATTGCATTAGGGGAAAGCAAACTAAGCATAACAAGAAAGGAGCCACAAGAAGTAGTTAGCTTCTTGAAATTATACACACCGATATTTGTGGACCTTTTGATGTTCCATCTTTGGGTGGGGAAAAATATTTTATCACCTTTATCGATGATTTTTCACGTTATGGTTATCTATACTTGCTGAATGAAAAATCTCAATCTGTAGACACTCTTGAAGTGTTTATTAATGAGGTTGAAAGGCAATTAGATAAAAAGGTGAAAATTGTAAGATCTGACAGGGGTGGTGAATATTATGGCAAATATGATGAATCAGGGCAGTGCCTAGGTCCATTTGCAAAGTTCCTCGAAAGTCGTGGCATATGTGCGCAATACACAATGCCAGGTACACCTCAACAAAACGGTGTAGCTGAAAGGCGTAATCGAACATTAATGGATATGGTTAGGAGTATGATGAGTAACTCTTCATTACCCAAATTTTTGTGGATGTATGCACTAAGAACCGCTATGTATTTGCCAAATAGGGTTCCTAGCAAGGCAGTTCCAAAGACTCCTTTTGAACTGTGGACATGAAGGAAACCTAGCTTAAGGCATTTACATGTTTGGGGTTGCCCAGCGGAAGCAAGAATTTATAATCCACATGAAAAGAAGTTAGATTCTCGAACGATCAGTGGTTACTTTATTGGTTACCCAGAGAAATCTAAAGGGTATAGGTTTTACTGTCCAAACCATAGTCCAAGAATTGTTGAAACTAGTAATGCTAGATTCCTTGAAAATAGTGAGGTTAGTGGGAGTGCTGAAAAGCAAGTTGTGGAAATAAAGGAAGTCAGGGTGGATGTTTCTTTACCCATAAATGCTCCTTTATCCGCACCTAATCAAAATGTTACTCAAGTTGTTAATGAAGATTTTAACAACGCTAAGCAACACTTAAATGAAGAAGCACCTCTTGAAGAAACTAACCCACAAATTTCTGACATATCTGAACCACAAGTAATGCCATTAAGAAGATCTCAAAGAGAGAGAAGGCCAGCTATTGGTAATGATTTTGTGGTTTATTTGCAAGAGTCGGATTTTGATATAGGAATCGATAAAGATCCAGTTTCGTTTTCACAAGTCATAGAAAGTAATGAGTCTGACAAGTGGATTGATGCTATGAAAGATGAGTTAAAGTCCATGGAACAGAATAAAGTCTGGGACCTCGTCGAATTGCCAAAAGGTTCTAAAAGAGTTGGTTGTAAGTGGGTTTTCAAAACCAAACGTGACTCAAATGGCAATATCGAACGATATAAAGCTAGACTTGTTGCCAAGGGCTATATTCAAAAGGATGGTATCGATTACAAGGAGACTTTTTCACCTGTCTCAAAGAAAGACTCTTTAAGAATTATTATGGCATTGGTCGCTCATTATGATTTGGAGTTGCACCAAATGGATGTGAAAACAACCTTTCTTAATGGGGATCTTGAGGAGGATGTTTATATGGATCAACCTGAAGGCTTCTTGCTGGAAAGGAAAGATCACTTGGTGTGTAAACTGAAGAAGTCAATATATGGGCTCAAACAAGCTTCTCGACAATGGTATATTAAGTTTAATGATACCATAACATCTTTTGGTTTTGAGGAAAACATCGTTGATCGATGTATATACCGAAAGATCAGTGGGAGTAAGTTTGTTTTCTTAGTTCTATATGTTGATGACACTTTGCTTGCTGCTAATGATTTGGGCATCTTACGTCAAACGAAAGATTTTCTCTCAAAGAATTTCGAAATGAAAGATATGGGTGAGGCATCCTATGTGATAGGAATTGAAATATTCCGTGATAGATCACAAGGATTGTTGGGATTGTCTCAGAAAAACTATATCGAACGAATTCTAGAGAAATTCAAAATGGACAAATGTTCAGCTGGAATTGCTCCAATTCAAAAGGGAGACAAGTTCAGCCTTATGCAATGCCCAAAGAATGATGTGGAACGAAAACAAATGGAATCAATTCCTTATGCCTCTGTTGTTGGCAGTTTGATGTATCTGCAAACCTGCACCAAGACCAGACATTAGCTTCGCGGTTGGAATGTTGGGCAGATATCAGAGTAATCCTGGAATGGATCACTGGCAAGCTGCAAAGAAAGTCTTGAGGTACTTGCAAGGAACGAAAGATTACATGCTCATGTATAAGAAATCCAACCACTTAGAAGTTGTTGGATATTCTGATTCAGATTTTGGTGGATGTCTTGACAGTAGAAAGAGCACTTTTGGCTATCTTTTCCAATTATCTGGAGGTACCATATCAGTGGAAAAGTGCCAAACAATCTATTGTTGCTACATCCACTATGGAAGCAGAATTTGTGGCATGTTTTGAAGCCACAGTTCAAGCATTATGGCTGTAGAATTTTATTTCAGGACTTGGGGTTGTCGACACCATTACCAAGCCGCTGAAAATTTTCTGTGATAACTCTGCAGCAGTATTTTTCTCCAAAAACGACAAATACTCTAAAGGTGCCAAACATTTGGAGATTAAGTATTTTGCCGTTAAGGAGGAAGTTCAGAAACAAAGAGTGTCAATTGAAGGTATTAGAACTGCTGATATGATTGCAGATTCTTTAACTAAAGGTTTACCGCCAAAGGCTTTTAAGGAACACGTGCCTAGAATGGGCCTTGGTATTGGTAAAGAATGATGTTTATGATGATTGTTGCACTCTGAGCTCAATTAATTGTGTTTCTGAAATACATTACCTGTTTCATGATTGTGTACACATGATGTTATGTTTGAGTTTATTGAAACAGGTTCATCTCTATGAGATATGATAGTAGACCATAAAAAATTTATGTATATTATGGACCTAGTGTAATGGTTTGCTAAGTATTGTGGTATATGGAAGGAAGTATGTTGAGCAAATAATATACAACCGCCATAACCCTTATTTAGTGTATTATTATACTATGGTATTATGATGAACATGAAGAAGAGATTTATCATCTTATGTGCGCACTTATGTCTTATACTATTAAATATTAATGCTAAATGTTTGATTGGGCCAAGTGGGAGAATGTTAGAATTTGACCATATTATTGTGGCCCATATCAATTTGTCAATTACATAAATTGGGTAATTATAGGATTGACCAACATTATTGTGGGTTAAATCAAATATACCTAATTATGTTAATTGAGAGATTTAATATATTTAATAGTCAAGTAAATCTCAACCGTTCAACTGGCTATTTGATGGACGTACCAGATTAAAAAACTACATATATAAATTGGTCATCCCTCTACTCATTAGGGTTTACGGAAAACACAAAATTAAGTCTTTTCTATCAGAAAGAAATACCGGAAAATTAAGAGTCAAGAGGGAGAAATCAATTTATTCTCTTCAAGTTTATGTTCATGGCTCAACCAAATTCCGCATCAGGTATGTCTAAACCTTTATGTATTTAGAATTATTTATTCATGACCTATAAAGATCCTTTATGTTCTTATGTTTTAAGATTAATTTCCAATAGTTTCTACCATAAATTGAAATTGAAATTGAAACAGAGATCAGAAGCAGAGGAAGATCAAAGTTACCATGATGAGGGATGAAGTGGTGAAAATAATCACTTTGAAGTCACCTACACGATGATTATAGGTAATATAGTCCAAGAAAATTGCGATGAACATGGTTCCCCCTTCATAAGCATTGACAATGGCTGCAGCTTTTCGAAGAGAATATGGCTTCTTCCACTTGTCTTTGAGGTAGGATATCAAGAAGTTGGTAAAAGCATTGTCCAAAAGGCCGTGTCCAAAAGCCAAACCTGTCGTATCCATTAAAGTCATCATGCAACAAAGATAAAGGTTTTTTTAGTTCAATTATTGCTATAGAATAACCTTTTTCAGAAAAATATCTCACATTCCATAATTCTTGTATTTGTAATTTGCTAATTAACCAAACAAGGCTTACCTGAGATGAGTAGGGCAGGCTTGGAGATGCAAATATAATAGGAAGCCCAATTCCATAGGCCAGAGAAGCAGCTACCCAACACTGACATTAATAATTTAGCATATACTCATATGATGAGATGAACATTATCTTATTGCTACCCAATAAGGAAACTTAATTTATTTATACTAACTTTGGTTGTTTGGAAGACAAGGAATCAGGGGACATGCAGCGAGGTTGAACTTTCCTTTCCTGTAAGCAAT
>AWWV01010171.1:0-10236 GCA_001974805.1 Corchorus capsularis
GAAAGGGGAGGGGAAAAACCCTGAAAGAAGTGAGTGAAAGCAGTACACACCACACACGAACTGACACGTTCAAAAGCGATTTTGGTTTTGGGAGCTCATTGGAATTTGGATGGGGATTTCATGAGCTGGCTACGTACTCAGCCGACTAAAAATCACAAAAGTTACCAATATAAACCAAGTTGCTACTGCAACACAGAATTAGTACTAGTCAACCAGAAACATCTTGGAAACCCTTTAAGCCCATCCTGGAAATTGGGAAATGAAGTCCAAATTTGATATACAATTTGAGGGTTAGCAATAAAACTATACAGAAGAAATAAAAACAAGAGCGCAACAACTCCTCTGATACGCGTACTTAAAAAGAAAACTACATAAAGTAGAAAAATAAAACTGATATTTCCTTACAAGTACTAAGAAACTTACAAAATTTGAAACTGAAAGACAGCTAGGAATGAGCTTGAATCATATTGATATATCTATATATTGATGCCCGGCCCGCTTATACCGAGTGGGATAGATCCATTCCAGTGCTATTGTTAAGATTGATCAAATTAAATAGGCCAATACATACTTTTCCCACTGCACATATTAAAATTTATCGATTTCCCTCCTAAAATTTTATTTTGGACAATTTTTTTTTCCTCCGTCGAACTATTATTGCCCCCTTTATCCATATCTATACTATATATAAAAGTATAAATAAGTGGAAACTTTATGTTTTCCGATTATATCCTTATTTTTAAAATATATTTCCAATTGTACCTTTCTTTTAAAAAATATATTTCTAAATTGCCATTACTAAATAATATTTTAATTATTCTATTATTTTTTAATCATAAATTATTCCATTATATTAATTATTAGATTATATAATACGTATATTAAATTAAGAAAGTCAATTTGTCTTTTTGTTTCCAATGTCCTATTTAATTTTACCTTTTGTCTTTGTTTCGAATCGTTGTATTTAATTTTACTTTTGTCTTTGTCTCCAACGTCCTATTTGGGCTTAGATAATCTGAAGCAAATGTGCAATGAGCCTTTGCTTTGGATGGTCTAATTTTTCATTCCTATAAGGCTTTTTTTTGGTCCGTTTTGGTGAGCAATTAGTTTGAATATTCAGATATTTTTTTTGAGAAATGAATATTCAAATATTTTACTATTAAATATAATATAAATTTATTTTATTATCCTTATTAATTCGGATCCAACGTGGCCAATAGGGATGCCCCGCATCATCTTTAGCATCTGAATTTTCGTCCAAAACATACTCCAAGTCGGTTTAGGAGGAGAAGATCAATTCTGTCCAAAAATTATAAGGGCAAAATCATCCACCGAAACGGCAGAATTAGGTCTCGGGATAAACATAAAAATTGTAGATCTCGGAATCCTCTTTCCAACGAAACCTCATTTGCATTTTTCTGAACTCTTGATCAAAAGTTATGAATTTTCTTCCAAAACTGCTCTTATGAAGTTCTTATTTCAATAAAATTTCACAATGCTGCATCATGACTGAATCATTATTGCATCATAATTACTGATTGGACTTGAACTCCTTCTTTGGGCTTCCATATTAACGAATTGGGTTTAAAAATATCAGATTTAGACTTCAAGTCATCTGGTTTGGCAATTTGGACTTCATAGACTCAAACGAGTCTAATGAGTCGAAATGAGACAAAATCAATAGTTTCTCTAGCTATCTATACTATATATAAAAGTACGAATAATGGAAAATTTTATGTTTTCCGATTGTACCCTTTTTTCAATTATATTTCTAAATTGACATTATTAAAATTTATTACTTAAAAATTAATTATAAAATTTCAATTTATATCGAATTATAAGTTATGGGAAACTTTATGTTTTTGGATTGCACCCTTTTTCCAAATATATTTCTAATTCATTATTATTTATTATTTAAAAATTAATTAAAATTTTCGATTTAGACCGAATTATAAGTTTGTCAAATTGATTTTAGTTGATGAACATGCAAATTTCCTTTACTATTATTTTTTGAATTTAATATTTTACTTTTAATTTCAATTTTTAAATGTCAATAAAAAGATTAAACTAACACTAACACATACAATACTATTGTTAGTGAAATTCCATCTCTTCGTTATATAATGTTTTGCCGCATTCACTTTGTTCAATTGGAAATTGTTGAGTTAGAAGAGTAGGTGATATTATGATTTTGATTTTCTTGTCTCTACATGGTTATCAAAATTTCATAAGATGGTTATTATAATTTCATGAGGAGGTTATCAAAATTCCATAGTGTGGTTACCAAAATCTCATAAGAAAGTTATCAAAATTTCATAGTGTGGTTACCAAAATTTCATAGGATTAGGTTATTAAAATTTCTTAGGTTGGTTATTGAAATTTCATAGGGTGGTTAATTATCAAAATTTTATAAAAAGGTTATCAAAGAGATTATCAAAATGTCGTAGCGAGGATATAAGAATTATATAGTGTGGTTAACAAAATTTCATTAGAAGGTTACTAATATTTCATGAGGAGGTTATCAAAATTTTATATTGTGGTTATCAAAATTTCATATGAAGGTTTATAAAAGTCTCAATTTCATAAGGAGTACCAAAATTTGATAGAAGGTTATCAAATCTCATAGAGTGATTATCGAAATTTCATAGAGATCAGATTATCAAAATTTATAGGAAGATTATCAAAATTTCATAATGTTGTTATCAAAATTTCAAAGCGAGGTTACAAAAATTACATAATGTGATTATCAGAATTTCATAGAGGGGTCAACAAAATTTTATAAAGATGTTATCAAAATTTAATAAAGAGGTTATCAAATTTCCAAAATGTGATTACAAAAATTTCATAGTGGTATTTCTAAGGAGGGTATCAAAACATAGTATGGTTACCAAATTAGGAAGGTTATTAAACTTTTATTATGGAGTAATCAAAATTTCAGAGAGGATATCAAAATTTTAGGGAGGATATCAAAATTTCATATGAATGTTATCAAAATTTCATAGTATGTAGATCAAAATATCATATGGAGATTAACAAAATTTCATAATGAGGTTATCAAAAAATCATATGGAGGTTATCAAAATTTGTAGTTATCAAGATTTCATAAGAAAGTTATCAAAATTTATAGGAAGATTTATCAAAATTTCCTAGCGAGGTTATCAAAATTTCATAGTGTGATTATCAAAATTTCAGAGTGTGATTACTAACAATTCATATGGAGGTTTTTAAATTTTCATAACGTGGTTATCAATATATCATATGGAGGTTATCAACATCTCATAGTGTTGGTTATCAAAATTTCATTGGGAAGTTATCAAAATTTCATATTGAGGTTTTCAAAATTCCTTAGGGAGGTTAACAAAATTTCATAAGAAGGTTAAAAAAAATTTATAAAAAGGTTCTCGAAATTGCATAGTATCATTATTAAAATTTCATAGGAAGGTTATCAAAATTTCATAATGGGATCATAAAAAATAGTTTAATTATCATAATTTAATAGAGAGGTTATCATAATCTCAAATGAATATTTCATTTAAACACGTTGGGACACGTACAACGCACGTGAAAGTTAAAACTAATCCACGTAAAGGTATGGAACCGTAACGTTGCTTAGGTAGACATACCACGTCGAATAGGGTGACCCGTGACTCGTTAGATATCTATAATCTATAATATATAATCTATAACAATATCTAAAACGAGAAGTAAAAGTATCAAAAAATTAGTTGAAAAACCTCACCACATTCACCGAAAAATAAATTGGCAGAGGTATTTTGGTACTTTCGTGCTCGATTTTTTATTATTATTTCAATTGATGATTGAGGACATTTGCAACAAGTATTGCAAGCTACAATCGAG
This sequence comes from Corchorus capsularis, assembly GCA_001974805.1. Lineage (NCBI taxonomy): Eukaryota > Viridiplantae > Streptophyta > Magnoliopsida > Malvales > Malvaceae > Corchorus > Corchorus capsularis. The sequence goes on from AWWV01010171.1 coordinate 3,859, forward strand.
GCTTGGATTGTGAGTACTAGTTTGTATGGTGTTCGGTGGAGGCCGCCCTCTGTTGGCACAATAAAAGTTAATACGAACGCAGCTTTCGAAGCCTCTAGGGGTTGTGCATGTTTGGCTGCTGTAATGCGTGACTGGAATTAAACAATACTCTGTTATGCGATTGACAACAATTGGTTTCTGAGGGACGCTTTTTATGCAGAGGTTTTTTCGATCCAATTAGGAATGAGGCTGGCTCAAGATGAAGGGATTCGACACTTTTTATTGAGAGCGATTGCTTGATGGCAATTTTAGCAAGTAACAAGGCGGACTTGGTTCATTGGGAAGGAGCTTGTGTGATTGATGATATTCGGGACTTCGCTAATTTCTTTGATAGTAATTCTTTTGTTTATATAAAAAGAGAATCTAAATTTTATACTCGTAGGTTAACTATTTGCTTGTTTATCTATTGCTGCCTATGTGTGGTACGAGACTTTACCAAACGATGTTTGTAACTCGGAATGTTCAAGTTCAATGAAAATTTCATCAGGTTTATCTAAACAAAAAATCATTACATGCAGTAAAATAAAAGTAAAAAATTCAAGAAAACCTCCCAATGCAATACCCTTGCAATTTTCTAATATTTTACTAGCATATGTTGTTATTTTATATATCTATAACATCTATTAAAGTTGAAAATGGAATTACCCTTTTGTCCAGTTATAAGATGCACCACATTCACCCAAGAACAAATTGTCAGGGTTATTATGGTACTTTCATGCTCGGTATTTTCGTTATTATTGTTGATTGTTGAGGGTGTTTTGGGAAATTTAGTATAAAGTTACTATTTGGTGGGTCCCACTCTCAATAAACAAATCATTTTTTTGTTGGATTATTTATCAAATTATCCTCATACTTTTATGCTTTATCATATTTAATCCTTTACAATTATGGGTTGGACGATTGAATGTTTCGACTTTAATTCCTTTATTTTTTTTTCTATTTGTCCGGTCAAGGTAATTCAGGTGTCTATTTAAAGGTAATTTCATGGTCTATAACTTTCGTTAAAGATTCATAAGCCAATTTTAATATTTTGATTCTAAAAAATGCTCCTGAAATTTTGTTATCTCGATTGCCGGTCTATCTAATATTTTATAATTCTCGGTCCACATGTCCGATTGAAATTATTCAAGTGTCGGTTAAAAGGTTATTGCATGATCTACGACTTTCGTCAAGGGTCTGAAAGCTAAATTTGATTAATGAGTTTCGTGGAGAGTTCAAGAGGGAATTTTTATGTTTGGTCTCTATAAACAAATATTTTTTTGCCTGGATTATTTATCAAATGAACCTCATACTTTTATGTTTTATACTATTTAATCATTTACAAATTCTGGGTTGGACGCGTTAATTCTTTTACTTTTTGTTCTATTTGTCCTATCAATGTGATTTAAGTGTGTATTGAAAGATAATTTAATGACTTGCAACTTTCGTTAAGGACTCAAAAGCCAATTTTGAGGTTTCAGTTCTAAAAAATGTTTCCGAAATTTGGTGGTCTCGCTTGACGGTCTATCTAATTTTGATTCACCTGTCCAATTGAAGTTATTCAACAGTCGGTGAAAAGATTATTGCGTGATTTACGACTTCCATGAAGGTGAAGGACTCGAAAGCCAATTTTTATGTTTCTATTCTAAAAGGTGCTTCCAACATTTAATCGTTTTGATTGACGGTTTATTTAATATTATATAATTTTTTATCCAAAACCCGACGTGAAGCGCGGGTCCTAGGACTAAATTAATTTTATTATGCAAGGGGTGAGTTTTTCTTTCAACTTACACTTGGGTTTACAGTTCAAGTATTTGGATTTAGGTTTACACGTGAAGGATTTGGATCTGAATTTACACATTAAGAGTATAGTGAATTTTGAGCTTAAAATTAAGTATATTACAACTCTTAAACGTATAGGAGAAATCTTGAAGAAAATTAGATCGGGGCTTCTAATAATTTTTGTTGACTGCGAAAATTATATATATAGTAAGTATATATATATATATATATATATATATATATTCTTAAATAGAAGCTAAATACTTAAATTAAAAAAAAATCTTGTTTGATGGCCAAACAAATAAAGAAAATTCCAATACAAGCACATGCAATATATCTTTAACTACTTTGAAATTTGAAGTCATTATAAAATCATAACTTCAGGCATATATAGTCATTCATCAATTAAATTGAAAATTTAAATTCAAATCTTTATTTTTCTTCACCTTCTAAGTTCTAAGTAGAAATTGCTTTACTTACCCATGACATATAAACACAATAGCATTTAATTATTTTATTAATAAAGTGTTGATTAGTTAGTTCTGTTAATCTAAATTTAATTTTGACCATATCGAAATACCCAAAAATATAGAATTATCATTAATTGTTATAATTTTTCAACTGGAATTGGGATAAGTGCTTATGGTTCGGATTCTTCGTGCATTCCACTTAAATTCGAATTCTGCTAGTCGTAGTCTCTCATTAGGTAGGCGATTTCTAAATTTCGAAAAGCCCGACTGCAGCTAAATGTCGCCAATGAGTTCGTAAATCGTAAATTGGGTCGGCGATTTACTCTGACCTTAGAAATAGGTAGCTACCCGTACTCCTAAACTTTGAAGTACTGAAAAAGAAATAATTGTTAAACTAATATGAAGTCCTGCTACATTGGGAATTAAACGAGGAAAAGTCTACTACGTCTAATATCTTCATTTACAATATTCAACCCAAAACATTGTTTAAGCAAATCATTAACCCATTCACATATACAATAACTTTTCTTATTACTAAAGCTGATAATTAAAATAAACATGCGTACTCATACATCATAATAGTTTTATATAATTTTACTAAAGTATACAAACTCAACTGCTCGTTCTTGTTCTATCGAATAATTCAGGTTCGTCATCTTCTGGTATATATAGATACATTAATTATGTCCCTCACGTCCCACATGCTATGTATTTCAACAATAAGTAAGTTTTAACGTTTAACATGTATGAACTCATAATGCCTTAAGTTTCCACTTCCTAATAAGAATTATAGACAAAATATATAAAATCTTGGGCAGAGTGGACCAAATTTCTGCAATCTAATGTTGGTATCCTTTCCTTTTCATTTTAGCTGGCAATTGGAACTAACTTGATTGTTTTTATAGTATATATGATCATATGATATGTTACCCTCTCCCACTCCAGGAAAGCAACATAGTAAGCAAATTAAGATCAAGAAATGAAGAAAGTAGAGCTGATTTTTGTTCCAATTCCAGCAACCGGCCACTTGGTCTCAATTGTTGAATTTGTAAAGCGTCTGATTCATCAAGATGATCGACTTTCGATTACTATTATTTACTTGAAGTCGTTCAATTCAACTGATGATTTTTTGGAAACCTACACCAAATCCATTGCTGCTTCTCAACCTGATCATCGAGTCCAAGTCATTGAAGTACTTCCCCTTGATCCTCCTTCCTTTGATTTTCAAGACTTAGCAAAACGCTACGGCCATGGTTACCTTAAAAGCTACATCACTCCTGTTAGAAATGCTGTCCAAAACGTCGCCGAATCAACCAAAGTCGTCGGATTAGTCGTTGATTTCCTCTGTTCTTTCATGGTTGATATTGCAACTGAGTTTGATCTTCCTGGTTACATATTCTTAACCACAAACGCAGCTTTCTTGGGTCTCATGCTGTATTTACCGATTCGACATAGCCAGAACAGTTCAGAATTTGAAACAACAACGGATTCCGAAGATTTGATGATCCCAGGATTTCTCAACCATCCTGTCCCTAATTATGTTCTGCCTTCAGCTCTGTTTCACAAAAGTGGTTACACTGCATATGTAACAGTTGCTGAAAGTTTTAAGGATGCTAAAGGAATATTGGTAAACACATTTCAAGACCTCGAGCTTTATGTTTTTAACTATAATTCTTTGAACGGCCAAAGCCCTCCAATCTACCCAGTTGGACCAGTAATTGACATCAATGATCGTCAACCACATCCTGAATTGGACTTGGCGGAACGCGAAAAGGTTATGAAATGGCTTGATGATCAGCCTCAATCATCGGTAATCTTTCTATGTTTTGGAAGCATGGGGAGCTATCAAGTCGCCCAAGTGAAGGAAATAGCACATGGACTAGAGCAGAGTGGTTGTAGGTTCTTATGGTCGTTGCGGATGCCACCACCACCGACAGATCAAAACAATGATGGCAAGAATGTTGAAGAGATATTGCCAGAAGGATTCATGGAAAAGATCCGAGCAGGGAGAGGGATTATATGTGGGTGGGCGGAACAGGTGGAGGTTCTTGGCCACAAGGCAATAGGAGGCTTCGTATCTCATTGTGGATGGAACTCGGTCCTCGAAAGCTTATGGTTCGGTGTGCCAATTGTAACATGGCCTATGTATGCTGAACAACAGCTTAATGCTTATATGCTGAAGGAACTTGGGTTGGCCGTGGTTTTGAGGTTGGATTATAGGAGTGAGATTGCAAGTGAGCTTGTGATGGCGGATGAGATAAACAAGGCCACTAGGTTGGTGATGGATGGTAGTAGTGAGTTGAGAAAGAAAGTGAAGGAAATGGCAAAGATAGCAAGGAAGGCTGTTGTCCAAGGTGGATCTTCATTTAACTCAATTGGAAATCTCATTGAAGATTTGATAGGTAATTATTGATATAATAATTACTATTTAGGTAGTGGAATAATTCTTCTAGTCCCTCCATTTTGTCACACACAATAATGCTCCCTCCTGATGTGTCAATCACACATTAGGCAACATGTCTTCTCTTTTTTTTTTTTTTTCTATTTTTATTCTTTTTATTAAGTTTAGCCTTAATTTCACTAAGTTTAGCCCCAAATTAAAATTTAGGGTTTTAGAAATAAAATACAAAACTAATTTCACTAAGTTTAGTCCCAAATTAAAATTTTATTTTTATTTTAAGGGTAAATTGAATTTACTAAATTCCATAATTATTAATATTGTTATAGGGTTTTAGAAATAAAATATATAACTAATTCACTAAGTTTAGTCCAAATTAAAATTAAAATTTTATTTTAAGGGCTAGAAATTTTAAAATTTATAAATGGTGTATTGGAACCAATAAAATGTTAACATGTGGCCTGACGTATGATGGACACATCAAGAGGGAACATTGTGTGTGACAAAATGGAGGGCGTGTAGCAAAGTTCTTAGAGTAGTGTATGGTATCATTTTTAAAATCACTATAGGCACTTGCTGATGGCAGTTGGCCTTGGCACTTGCTGATGGCACTTGGCCTTGGCATCGGCACTTGCTGATGACACTTGGGCTTAGCATCGGGCACTTGCTGATGACACTTGGCCTTGGCATCGGCATTCTCCGATGGCACTTGGCCTTGGCATCGGGACTTGCTGATGGCACTTGGCCTTGGCATCGGCATTCTCCGATGGCACTTGGCCTTGGCATCGGGACTTGCTGATGGCACTTGGCCTTGGCATCAGCATTCTCCGATGGCACTTGGCGATCTAATCATGAATTAATTATCTTATTATTATCAATACATGTTTCATAGTAAAACAAAACCTAGCGCCTTGCTTCCCCTCTCTTCTCTCCTCCGTAGCTTTTTAGTTTCCTATCTTAATTTTCTTGTTTACCTCCTCCTTCTCCTTGGCCGTTACTGCAAAAGAGGAGGAGATTGTGTTTTAGTTTTCGTTCTTTAATTTTTTTTTTTTTACAATAAAGTACCTCAATCAATAGATCTATTGGGTTTTAGTTTCTAAATCTTTTAGATTTATTGAATTTGAGACAGTTTTTTGAGTTTCAGTTTGTTTTTTTAGTCTGTTTTTTTTATTTTATCCAATCTTACAATAATAGACTGAGAATTGTTAATTATATTGGGATGAATAGACTAAGAATTGTTAGTCAGTTTTTTGAGTTTCAGTTTGTTTCTTAGTCAGTTTTTTTTTTATTTAATTTGATCTTACAATAGACTGAGGATTGTTAATTATATTGGGATGAATAGCGGAATTTTGTTTTTACTTTTTTCTCAGTGTCAAGAAACTAATATGTTTTATAAACTATGAACTAGTTGAGAGGGTTTTCGAATTAGTGACCTCTTCATCGCTGATGAAAGCTATAACAGCGAAAACGAGAGGGTGGTGGATATGGTAGAGATTTATGAGGAAGATTCAGGATAGACAGTTCAAATCACAAAACAAGATCTAGGTTCTTTTACACAAAAGAGAAGTTGCAAAGTTTTACCAGCAATAGAGGCAGGGGCAGATCCTTGTTGTACTTGGGGGGGGGGGGGGGGGCTTGGCCCCCCAAAATTGGAGAAATTGCTTTATCACCTCTTTATATTTCTGTAAATTTCTATATAGATACATTGAA
>AWWV01010172.1:0-42744 GCA_001974805.1 Corchorus capsularis
TGAATAGAGGAAGATTATATTAAATCTATTGTAATTTGCATCAGTTCCAGTATCTATGTCCTTACACTCTCGTTTTATAAATGAAATTTATTTTTCTTTAAAAAAATATCATGTTTGGGGTTTTGAGATATATATTCTTAGCTTTCTTTGGCCTTTATTTATTTATTCCAGTGAATCAATTACTGCATAAATATAGTTGACCTAAAATGTCGTCATTATATAAACATTTCATCTTTCCCTATAATTATATCCTAAAAAGAAAAAGAAAAAATAGAATTAACAATAATCATTAGTTCTCCTCTTATTCTTATGGTTAGATGGTTGCATTTGAACCTAAAAGCTAGGGGTTCGAGGCAATGGCGGATTCAGGATTATTCGTTTGGGGGCAAGATGAAATATTACCGAATTTAGGGGGACGATATTAAAATATTTCCGAATTCTTTCAACAATTTAGTTAAGAATTAATGAACTTGCAAGAGAGTTAGGGGGCCTGGTTCAAGGGCTGGTGAAAAATCATTTATAAAATCACCAAAAAGTTAATAATAATAATAATAATAATAATAATAATAATAATAATAATAATAGACCTAACACGAGTTTGTTTTTTTTGATATAGCTGATCTTGTTAAAGCCTCGAGATATAGGCCCTGTTTAGTGCACCAGTTCACCACCGTTTGGACCGATGCACCGTTCAAACAGAGCCTTAAGTGTAACCTCCGTTTCAATCGCTGCTCTAATAATCTCATTTGTACAGTACCTAATTTGATCTTTACGGTGTAATCTCATCAGTACAGTACTTAAATAGTGTCAATCACACCGCTATCGCACCGTTCAACTAAACACACTGTTTATACCATGATTTACACCCAGGGTAATCATGTAATTGTACACAATGAAGGGCTAAGATTTAATCTTCTAAGTCCTATGGATGGATGGATTTAATCCACTTTAGGCCAAAGTCAACTAGGAAATGGGTTAAACTTTGATTTTGTTTTCCTTAATTTTTCCTAAATTAATTATGGAAATTAAGGAAATTGTATTATTTTTATTTGAAATATATTTAGGCCACCTCGTTTACTATGTAAATTGGGCTAGGTCGGCCCATGCCTCAGAAGTTGGATCTAAGCCTTCCCGGGATAAACTTTTGACAAGTTTTCAATTAAGGATAAGGGAATTAGGGTTTCAAATTCGAGGTTGAACATGAATGATTTTGATGTTTCGTCCTTTACTAAATATGTTCAGCATGTTGCAAGGAACATACTGCCCAAATTTCAGCTTATTCCGAGCTTGGAAGTAACTTTTCACTTTTGTGCAATTAAGGACAAAATTCAATCTCAGGACGATTTTGCATGGTGATTTTACCATCAGCCTAAAAGCTTAGTCTACATTGAATATGGATGTTGTATGGAGAAATCGAGCCATGTTGGACACTTTCCATAACTTTTGACAGGTTTTCAATTAAGGATAGTATGGTTATTTGACCCCGGTTTAAGGCATTTCCTTAATCGACTTTTCATATTATTGATATATGGTCTTAGTGGCATGGAATTGAGCATGATTCAACATTAAATTGATAAGGTTCAAGTTTCGTGGCACTTGGAAGCAATTTCAGCACCATTTGGCAACTCCACACTTGCTTTTACACCCAATTGTTGCACCGAAGCTTATGGCTGCAATTAATTCCAAAATTTGACATTTAAATGTGAAAATAATCACATTTGATATTCCAAGGAATGATGGAGTCTTTCTTGGCTGATTTGATGAAGCTTCCTTATTCAAATGGATGCTAAATCAAGATTTAAATGCAGTGGATCAAGTGGAGGCAAGATGGAGTCATTTTGAGCCATTGGATTGCAACAACCCTAGCCAGGCCACCCCCTATATAAAGAGCAGGAGCTGCAACGTTTTCAGCCAGTTCAACACTCCAACAAACATCAACAAATTGCCCAGAGCAATCTTCAAGCCCAGAGCTTTATCTTTCAACTCTTCAACTCTCAAGCTTTTACTCTCATATATTTGTCAATCAAGTTCTACACTTATTCATCATTTTACTCTTTTCAATCTTGCTTTTACAAGACAACTCTTGTATTTACATTTTCCTTGCAATCGAAATAACATCGTGTTATTTTTCCTTTCATTTCATAAAATAACCTTTCAACAGCAATACTTTATTTTTGAGTCTGGAATCAATGATTTAAACACTTTCGTGTGACTTTGATTCATGCCCTGCAAATCGTTTGATTATTTACATTTTGTTGCACTCAAAGCAATTTTTACTTTCCTCGCACCTTTTTATCAATTTTTTCAACAAAATTGCATATCGACATTTCCTTGCACTTTTTATCAATTTACAACAAAATTGATTGGCACGTCCGGTACCCTTTTCACCAAAGTTTTCGTAGAGATTTTTTGATGCAACACACACCCATAGTTCGCTTATTTTTAGACTGTTCGAACTCGTTCGTGAACGGTGAGAATTTTTAAGGGGCTGTTCGAACTCGGTTCGTTTAGAAAATTACATGTTCGTGTTCGTTTGTTTTCTATTCGATTAAATAGTCATGTTCGTGAACAATAAACGAACATGCTTACGAACGCTAATAGATTACGTTCACAAACAAATATTACATATTAGATGAAAATTTAATTGGTTTTAAGGCTTTTAGCTTCTTTATTAATGAATAATAAAAATATTAATCCTAATTTATCATATAATTAAATATTAAAATAAATAATAAATATATAATACACATGTTTGTGAACACTATATCGAACATGTTCAGAAACATTTTATCGAACATGTTCATGAACATCTAATCGAACATGTTCCTGAACATAAACGAACCAAACACCTAGTGTTCATGTTTGTTCGTTAACATAAACGAACATTTAAATTTTCTTCATACTCGTTCATCTAACTAATTAAACGAATACAAACAAACGCTAACCGAACACGAACACGAACACGAACCATTCGGCAAACGTTTTGTTCATTTACAGCCCTAATGGCTGCAGCCCGGAGGAGATAGCATTAATTGACCCAAAAATGTTGAAGCCCACTTGCCCCATAATGTAATATAGGTGCTAGCCAAACCCAAAAAGGGAAAACGACTCTTTCCGTAAACCGAACCATCCTCAAACTAGACATATTCATGATCCATATATCCACCAACCTTCAAAGCCCTATTCAGCATAGAGCTTCGGACCAAATCTTAAGACTCTACTTACTACTAATTCACTAAAGTTCCTTGCTTATGAATTATATATATATTATTATTACTAGTTTTAACTTTCATCGTGCGTTGCACGTGGTCCAACGTGTTTAAATGAAATATTTATCTGAAATTATGATAACCTCTCTATTAAATCATGATAATTACACTATTTTTTATGATCCCATTATGAAATTTTGATAACCTTCCAATGAAATTTTAATAATGATACTATGAAATTTTGAGAACCTTTTTATAAATTTTTTTAACCTTATGAAATTTTGTTAACATCCCTAAGAAATTTTGAAGACCTCAATATGAAATTTTGATAACCTCCCAATGAAATTTTGATAACCAACACTATGAGATGTTGATAACCTCCATATGATATATTGATAACCACGTTACGAAAATTTAAAACCTCCATATGATTTGTTAGTAAGTACACTCTGAAATTTTGATAATCAGACTATGAAATTGTGATAACCTCGCTATGAAATTTTGATAAATCTTCCTATAAAATTTTGATAAACCTCCCTATAAAATTTTGATAACTTTCTTATGAAATCTTGATAACTACAAATTTTGATAACCTCCCTAAGATTTTTTGATAACCTTATTATGAAATTTTGTTTCCCTATGAAATTTTGATCTACATACTATGAAATTTTGATAATTCTCTTATGAAATTTTGACAACTAAACTATGAAATTGTGATATCCTCCCTGAAATTTTGATATCCTCCTTGAAATTTTGATTACTCCATAATAAAAGTTTAATAACTTTCCCAATTTGGTAACCATACTATGAAATTTTGATAACCTCCCCAGAAATACCACTATGAAATTTTTGTAATCACATTTTGAAAATTTGATAACCTCTTTACGAAATTTTGCTAACCTCTTTATAAAATTTTGTTGACCCCTCTATGAAATTCTGATAATCAGATTATGTAATTTTGATAACCTCGCTTTGAAATTTTGATACTAACACTATGAAATTTTGATAATCTTCCTATAAATTTTGATAATCTGATCTCTATGAAATTTCGATAATTACTTTATGAGATTTGATAACCTTCTATCAAATTTTGGTACTCCTTATGAAATTGAGACTTTTATAACCTTCATATGAAATTTTAATAACCACACTATAAAATTTTGATAACCCTCCCATGAAATATTAGTAACCTCCTAATGAAATTTTGTTAACCACACTATGAAATTCTTATAATCTCACTATGACATTTTGATAATCTCTTTGATAACCTTTCTATAAAATTGTGATAATTAACCACCTTATAAAGTTTCAATAACCAACCTAAGAAATTTTAATAACCTGATCCTATGAAATTTTGGTAACCATACTATGAAATTTTGATAACTTCCATATGAAATTTTGGTAACCACACTATGGAATTTTGATAACCTCCTCATGAAATTATAATAACCATCTTATTAAATTTTGATAACCACATAGAGACAAGAAAATCAAAATCATAATATCACCTACTATTCTAACTCAACAATTTCCAATTGAACAAAATGAATGCTACAAAACATTATATGACGAAGAGATGGAGTTTCATTAACAATAGTATTATACGTGTTAGTGTTAGTTTAATCTTTTCATTGACAGTTAAAAATTGAAATTAAAAGTAAAATATTAAATTCAAAAAATAATAGTAAAGAAAATTTAATATTTTACTTAATAATAGTAAAACGAATAAAAAAAAGACCCTATAGGAATGAGAAATTGGACCATCCAAAGCAAAAACCCATTGCACATTTGCTTCAGATTATCTAAACCCAAATAGGACGTTGGAGACAAATACAAAAAGCAAAATTAAATACAAATTAAATAGGATGTTGGAAACAAAAAGTCAAATTGACTTTCTTATAATTTAATATATGTATTATATAATCTAATAATTAAGAATGGAATAATTTATGATTTAAAAAATAATGGGATAATTTAAAATATTATTTAGTAATGACAATTTAGAAATACGTTTTGAAAAAAAGGTACAATTGGAAATATGTTTTAAAAGTAAGGGTACAACCGGAAAACATAAAGTTTCTCATTATTCGTACTTTTATATATAGTATAGATACAGAGTATATAATTTTTAACACCTAAAAAGATTTATTAAAGACCCCAATCAACTTCAGATGAGAATCGAGATAGCTACTTTATATATTTTTTTTTGTCTTTTCTCATATGTATGTCTCTAATAGTTGTAACAAACCTATTTTTAAATTCATATTTAATAGGTCGATTCACGTGTAACTCCAAATCCAATTTTTTTTAAAGAAAATACTTGCAGTGCGGGCACGGATAAAACACTTGTATATATGTAATGATAATGCAATCCAACAAGGAACCCATAAATAAAGGGATGACATGATATATGTATTAGATATAATCCTCGTGCATTCGCGTCGGGTTTTTCGGTTTATAATTGGAATTGAGTAATTTTAGTTCTAAGTAAAATTTTATTTTATGCAATAGCAATTAAATTAAATGGGAAGAAATATTGTTATTAGAATTGTAATAATGTCTATTCAAATAATTATCTAGTGGAAAAAGGAAATAGAGTTTTACTTTGATATAATTCAATGTTCTATATATTATTTATAAATATTATTTGGAATTGTAAATGTATAATATTATATATTGATTTTCTTTCGACCAATCAACTTTGAACAAATGTCAACATGAGAAAAGATGAATACTGAGCATGCATCAGTTTTGGGATAACTTTAATAGTAAGTTAAGTTATAGATATATCAAGCCAAAATCTCCCATTGTTTATTACTAAGCTAAGCAATTAAAAATAATAAAAAGCACAATTCTTTTATTAAGTAGGAATTTTGGCAGGCCAACAATAGGTTATCTAATTTGGTAGTGCATGTTGTTTATATAGCTCCTTTAGACTTATGGTTATATAACACAAAGCAGACCTTGGACTCCAATAGACTCGTACTAATTAATTGGGACAATTAATTAACTTTGGCCACGCTTGGTTGAGATGCTATGCATATGGTATAATACAATATAGGTACTTTTCCTACGTAAAGCCGCATGACCAATTGATAAAATGTTAGTTTCTTCTTGTTATCATAGATTTAAATGTCTTTCGGATCATACCTAAATGTTACACAAAGAAAACGACTTCATATATCCAATATTATCTATAAACCATAAAAAAATTATCAAATTCACTACAACAAATATGATGATCAGTGACGATTTGCTATGTGACATACTTTCTATACGTCACAAAAGGTACACATAACGTGACGAAAATTCTAATTCGTCACTCAATTTCACAAGTTGAATATATTCAGTGACAATAATTTACAACGTCACATGAGAACGTCACAGAACGTTTGGCGCCAAATTTTCCCGCCAATTGTAGAGGGAGGGAAACCATTTTAGTGACGATGTGATGCTTTTGTGACATTCTAATTTCGTCATTAATGTATCATATTTTTTGTGACGATTATATAATGTCATCTTTTGGATAAAAAGTTAGATAAGATATCACTAATATTATTGTACAATTTTCATGACAATTTTAGTTTCGTCATGTTATCATCTATCACGTTTTGTGACACACATAAATGTCACTAAAATATAAGTATTCGTGACACTCACATTGTGTCACACTTATAAATAGCCTTATGTGACATTAACTTTTTGTCACAAATAATATCACATCCACATGTTTTTTTCATGACATAATGTTTTATGTCATGTAAGCATTAAAATTATTTGTGACATAAAGTAATGTCACCAAAACTTTCAAACTACGTCACAAAGTATATATAGTATTTTGTGATGGTTTTACATATAATGTCACAATTTCCTTAGTAAAACATAATATTAATTATTCGTGACAAAAATCGTATATAGTGAAAAAATAATAATGTCACATTTATTTTAATATATTTGTAGTATTACACTATTTAATTTTTTAATTACAATGCTACTCAGTATTGTAGATAATATTTTGTTATGTTAACCATAAAAAGGTATTATATATAATATAATATATTTAATATTAACTTATTAAAAATAAATAGTGAAATAGATTTTTTAGTAAGAAATAAATTATATATATATTATTAAAATAGTATCATTTTTATAATAGAATTTTAAATTGGAATAAATTATAAAGACATTTTTAAATAAATAAATATTGAATTAAAGTTAAAATATTAAGAAATATATTATTATTATTATTATGCTTCTTTTTCTCTCCTCGACAGTCTACCCAATAGAAGTAGTTTGAGAAAGAAAAAAAAAAAGGAAAAATAAAACTCCCACGCTTAATCTAAATGGAATGGTCCAAACGGCACCGTCGAACTTTCAAAGCTGTTCCCATTCCCATCTTCCCACTCTTCTCCTAAAAATTAAAATCCCTAACTTTTTCCGCTTCCCTCTTCCTATTGCCGCCACCTCCACCCTCCCACCCTTCCCCACCACGGCAATCGATTCTTTAACCCTGTGGCACTTATTCCGTCTCTCATGTTCTCCTTCTGCTTCCCTTCTTGCTATGGCAATTGGTCGTCGAACACAAGCTTAGTATTGGTAACTATTTTCTCTTTCAAGTTTCCCTATTTTCTTCTTCATAGAATATTTCTGAGTTTCTTTTGGTAAGGATCTTAATATATTTTGCTTGTTTTGTAACGAAAAGGGTGTTTGTGGCCTAGTGGTATTGCGGGTTCCATCGCCTACAATTGGTCTCAACCTAACATGAAAACCAGCGTTAAAATCATTCATGCTAGGTAAAGTTCTTATCTTTTCCATTTGGCTTTTGAAATTTTGATTCATATATAGTATATAAGATAATTTTGTTGGATGTATGTAATTGGGTATTAGACAGTCGTGAAAGTTGTCCTCCACTTGGTTGCTGAAAGCTTGAGAAGAGGGAATTGCTGTGAAATTTTTAATATTTCGTTAGAATTTTGCTTGATTTGGATATTTTGTTTTCTATAGGCTTCAAAGCATATCCCTATACTATTGGAGTTGGAAGTGGACTGAATAATATGGGTTTATAACTGTTGGTTTCAATTTGATGAGGCGAGATCTCCATCATTGTGCTTGAGAATGCAAGTTATGGTATTTTATATGTCCATTATGTTAGCAAAATATGCTTTTGGTATAGAGCAAATTTGGGATTTGATGAAGTAGTACCCTCTTATTACGATTACAGCAAGGAATTTTAATTTCAATACTTTATATGCTTACTCAATTTGACTATGCTTTGCTTGCAGGAAGTTTTATTGGTATTGAAATCCATGGCCTAACTCCACAACATGTGTCTAGCTTTCATTTTTCTTTCTCCACCATGATAACATGTGTCTAGCTTTTCATTTCTTACTCCACTAAGAATACATGTGTCTAATACTACACCTATCTAGCATAGGTGAATTAATTGTTATTCTATTACCTTATTATGGCTGAACCTATTTGTCATTGTGTTGAATTTAATTTTCTTTATTTTATCAACGTCGAAATGCTACAAGAGATCTCAAAAGATTGGTAAAATATTTGTCAATTATCTCTGAATTTTTAGTGGATTTTCTATTCTTTTTCACAATGAAAATTTTCTTTTTTGTTTATTTGGAAGGGCAATTGAAATTGGCAGAATATCCTGGTTTTCCTAAAGCTTCAAATGGAGATGAATCGCAGGGATCAGGTAACTATTTTAACTAGAATAGAGAGGATTTTTTTTTCTTGAAATTTAATTGTGTATACCAGATCACCTCTGTTCATTTTCTATATCTAATCTAATATAATAGTAGTATATGTTTCTGAAACTGACTTGAATTTTCTAAGATATATCTGCATTTCTTTTTTTTTCCTACATTGTTGAAGAGTTGTCATTCTTGGGGTTATATATAATCTGATGACAAGTTATATTAGCCCGTGCTGACGCTACGGGCGTTCTTTATTTTAGAGTGGTGCTTGATTAACTGATTGAATAAGGATATTAATATAATCAATTATATATAAGGGCTAAGAACATTTTTTTGTTCTAGAGTGGTGCGTGATTGATTAATTGATTGGATTATATAAGGTTGCGGTAAAAATGCAATTATTTAAATGGATTAGTTTTAATTATGTTTCTGCATAAATCTTTGTAAGCTAACTTTTTAGACATGCAAAATTAAGAAGGTCTAGAACATGTTTTTTTTTTTTTTTTTTTTTTTTTTTTTTGTAAGTAATAGGAAGTGCAAAGAGGTAATAAAATATGTTGTTAATTGGATAATAATACTCACATTGAACAAATGGTGGTTTTAATTCAGAATGAGAAAAATAATGAACGGCCCATGTTGAAGGGATGAAGACGAAGAAGAAAGAGGAAATAGATATGAAGGTGAAAACAGAGGGGAGTGATGGAAAGATTTAATTTTTGGCAAACCTGAAGATTGATCAGAACCGAGGTATTGAAAGGAAGCAGCAACTGAGTTGGTAAGAGGGAAAAAGACAACAGCGAGAGAAACATTAATTAAAAGTAATTAAGGGTTTCGGGTTTAGAAGCAATTAATTAAAAACATTAAACATTAATTAAAACAATTAAGGAATGTGTAATTACGAAAAATGGTAGAAGGAAAAGGAATGGGGGAAACTCATAGAGGGGCTTTTTAGTCATCCAAAAAGTGTAATTACAAAAAAGGGTAGAAGGAAAAGGAATAGGGGAAACTCATAGAGGGGCTTTTTAGTCACCTGAAAAGTGTGAAAAGACCAAAAATGGCCAAAAGGAGGCACCACATTAATCCTCAATTTGGCCTTTTAGTAATTTCCTATGTAGTTAAAAATAATATATAGTATATATATGATTTCATTATTCACGGGCACCCCATTTTTGAACAGCTAGATATATATTGTCCACTTGAAGGAATGATAAATGATATGTAGCTGACACTACTGTTTTCAATGCAGATACTAGATTAATAAAGGAGCCAATCAGTTTGCAAACTTCTCTTATGGATCTCAGGAGATGCATGTATGACACTAAGGCAATTAGCTGGTTTTGGAACTTTTTTTCATTTTTGTGAAGATTCTAAGTTTGTTATTAGAAATTTAGGATACTTTAGGATTTAGTTGATAATATAGATTTTTCATTATTTTTATATTGTGAACAATATTATATATGTAGGAATTTACATCAACTTTTTGAGTATGTATTACATTTGTCAATTAATGAAAATAATTGATTAATTATTTTGGTATCTAGTGTGATGATTTCATTTTTTCAATAATGTCCAAAAAAGTTCATATTTTTTATGACGTGCAATTGATGACGATCATTACGTCACCTAATGTTGTGACGATCTTATTATCGTCACTATTATTTAATGTTAGCTGTTGGCTAACGGTGTTAATTGATATTTAGTGACATATATTTTTGGTAATGGGTGACGATAATATTTGTCACCTATTACTGTGACGAAATCAACATCGTCACCAAATTTACAATTTTTACCTCATGTTTGGTGACGATCCATGTCATTTTGTGACAATTTAAAGAACATTTTATGACATAGTGAAACGTCACTAAAGCTTCATGATAAGATGACGTTTTTCATTTTCGTCACGTAAAAGTATCTATTTTTGTGACAACTCTTAAAGCGTCACGTTATACCTTTAGAGACGGTACAAAGGTGATGAATGGTGTGACGGTCAAAAAACCGTCACTGAAGAGCTTCCGTGACGAAAATTGGACTTTTTATGACGTTAATACGTGTGCCACTAATTGACAGTTTTGTTGTAGTGATTGGTTGACAAAATTCTATTTGAAACAATTTCACACTCGTATTTTCAATTTTGACCAATGTAGTCCTTATAGCTAATGTAGCAAATTTAAATGTCAGGTAAATCACGTCAATATCAGGGATTACAGTTGTCAAAAAACCCGAAATGTGAGGATGGAATTGTTTTTGACGAAAGTTGTAGTACGAAATTGACACTTGTAAATGGTTTAAAGGTCAAAATGAGCCTTGAACCATAAGAAAAGCGCACATACAATGGTGCAAAGCACGTCTATAATCACACAAATTTTTGTAACATGATAACAACAAGGCAAATTATACAATACACCGGCGGTGGAGTTTAGAAAAATACACAAGCAGGTCTTGAAGGGTGACATGTGTCCCTTAGGGATTAGATTGAAATATTTAAAACTTAATTAATTAAAAAAATGGACATTTGTCAACTCCACAAGCCGCTTGTGGAGTCCAATATTTACACCGCCGGTGTATCATATAATCACCCTAACAACAATATGAATGATGAAGAAGAAATATCAGTACAAGAAAGTGAATTGTCACATATATATAGAATTATTATTATCTTATTTTTAAACATTCAAAACATGATGTTCCTGCTAAATGCATGCCAAGCCATCCGAAGTTAGTGGGAAAATTATGCCTTTCATGTCACGAGTGATATCATAGGTTTTGCTTTGCCCTTTCTTTTTCTTATTCAAGCTGGACCAAGCAAAAGCAAGGAAGCCTTATTAGTGTAGGAGCGCTTCCAACTTTTCCATCATAATAAGGAAAAGATGAGAAGAAGATTTGATTTTGGTTACCTTTTGTGCATGGAATATTTCTTACTTTTTGGACTTATATTTTTTTTTAAAAAAATTAAATCCCAACCAAAAGAAAAAGAATAAGATTTGTGAAAAAGAAAGGAATAAGACAATGGTGGAAAAGAACAGATTTGCTTGTATAGCTTTATTAGGTTTTGTTGGCCCTGGGTTTTATGCTTCTATAGTTTTTTGAGACAATTTCCAACGAAGTATCAAAGCCCTATTGCCTAAGAAATATGAAATATATATATAGATATAGATAGATACTAGATATTTTCGTAGGATCAATCATTTATTCTAGACCTTTCTAAATAGCACTTAACTATCAGTATCCTTTTTTTTAAGGGAAATTTTTACTAATTGTTACGTCGAAAATCTCTTGCAGAGTTTTTGCGTTAAAAACTTTATGACAACATAGGGGCGTATCAGTCAATTTGTTGAACTTGATAAAGAGGAGTTGTAAACATGAAACTGGTGCGCAGAGCAGCAGATTAAAGATCAGAGCGATTTGTGGGGACTGGATCAAAGTCACACCGGAGTATTTAAATCATTGGATCCACAAGATATATCTTCCTAAATTTGTGCTTCAAGAGCTGTTGTTGATTGAGATTGAGAGAAAATAACAACTAACTGTTATTGTGAGAGAGAAACACGTGTACAGTGTTTTTATGTCCGGAGACAAGATTGAAACAAGGAAAATATGAAGAACGAGTAAGAAGTCGTGATGAACAAGAGAAAAGGCACAGAGCTTTCTAAGAGAAAATAAGCACGGAGCTTGGTTTTTTACGTGGAGCAAGTTTGTGGTTGAAGGAGCTGGTTTGTGTAACTGTGGAAGCATGTTTGAAGCACTAGGGCTGATCCCTTTATATAGGGGGCGACATGGGCCTTAAATTTAATGGGCTTGACTTGCTCAGGAAGGCGATTTTAACTTCCTCAAGAGATGACAGCTTCTAGGAAGGAGGCAGGAAGCTTCCTTCTTCTTCTGATTGCTTCCAGAAGCTGGGAGAGGGCTTGAACTACTCCAAGGCGTCATCCTCCTTCTATAAACATGTTGGTCTTCCCTCTTGATGGATAATGGACGACCTCCTCCTCTTCCTATCCCAATTTGGCATGCCTCTGCTGCTTCCTTTAAGCTGAAATCAACTAATTTGACTAGGAAGTGGCCTTCGAACATCAAGACTTGGACTCTTAACATCAAATCCATGAAATTGACTATACTTAGTCATATTTAGCTCATCTAATTATAAAAATATCCTTCAATTAAGAAAATGCCTAAAACCGGGGTGAGAAAGCCACATATCCTTAACTGAACAGAGTGTAAAAGTTATCACCGAGGTCGGATTGAGCTCAAATTTCACCAGTATGGTTAGATTATCACCACAAGACTATAGGAAAAGTTCGGGTTAAAATCGAGCTCTCCTTCATGGTGAAATTGGTTTCACACCCCAAACTGTCCTTAACTGAAAACCGTGAATAAGATTTTCATCTTAAGTCCAATTGAGATGAAATTTTACCAGGATGACCTACATGACCCAAGGGTCATCATGGTATGCTTTCTTGTTGGAGCGGAACCTCCTAGCTAGGTTAATTGATCAATTTTTCCATTTTGTCCTTAATTGAACAAAATGCAAATTTGCCTCCCGGGAGGAAGTAACCAGCTGGGCGGCCTCATCACTATGTTAGAGTGATCACATATGAGGGATGTGTAAATTAAAACTTCAAGCCTCCCTTGTGTAAGCATGGTAAACTGCTTGCTGGCAAACATTGACTCGTTGACTCCTTAGTTATAGGGAATAAGGAGGCAGCTTCCTGAGAGCAGGGCGGCCTCTCCTTGTCATGGGAGACGACTTGGGCTTTGTTATGTAAGTCCATAAGATGTTTCCTATCCTATGGTATGATGGCATACAACTTCCTTTTTTACTGCTTGCCTTCCTAGATGATAGCAACATTAAATGGAATTGCCTCTCGATGATCTATTATGCCACATCCTTAGTCAGGGGCGGCATATATGCATTAAATAATGATAATTATTCTGAAAAAATAATTATTATTTAATAATTAATTAACAATTTCGGCCCTCATTTATTAATTACAAGAATTTCCTTATTCAATTAGAATCAGGGTGGTGTAGAAACTAAGTTTCATCAGGATTTTTAATTAAATCTTGACCACACATTTTAATATTATTTATATGAAGACCAATTTACCTACAATTGTAAATTAAGGTATAAACAATGCCCCCGAAGCTTAAGTCCTTGAATTAGTATATAAGGAAATTGGTCTTCGGCCAAAATCTTCCTCTTGTTTTCCTCTAGCACCATCGACCCTCCTTTTGTACCATACTTAGGCCGAAAATTCCAGCAACTTTTCAAGCTCCAATGGCTTCCAAAGGTCAAGGTTTCAACAACAAAAATCATCAAGCAAAGTCCTCCTCTATGCCAAGCAATTCAAGCCGCAGTTCCTTGTTCTTGGAGGCTTCCAAATCTTTGGCAAGGTTCAAGCAATTTGGATCAAACTCCCATGAAGGTAGCTCCAATTCGGCTCAAACAAAGACAAAAATCAAGTCCATGGTGATTGATCTTAAATCAGCATCAAACCAAGGTAATTGCTTAATGAAATTTCAATTTTTGAATTTAAATTCATCAACTTTCTTTCATGCCGCACACCCTAGCTTAAATTGCATGTTTATGCCGACTTTGATGATGAATTTTTGATGAATTAGCTGCTAGAATTTAGAGGATTAATTTGGTTTAAAATCCAAATTAATTTAGTGAAGAAATTGGCATAAAACCCTAGCAAAATCCATGTAGAATTCGGCATAGGATTTAAATTTTGCCACAAATCTTTCCATTAACATGTTGCTGCACATTATCATGTAGAAAACGACATGAACATAAGTTAATTTCGATGAAATTGAGCTAGGTTTCATCGATTAGGGTTTGTAAACCCTAATTGTAATTTTCGGCCATAATTGGCCAAAATTTTAAGTCCAATTCGGCCTAGATCTTAAATCTGGCCAAAATTGACTAGGAAAAGATGTTTTCCTCATGTAATTAGGTTAGATTACTTAAGAACAAGACCCAATTTGATGATGATTAAAACCCTAATATGCCGCAGCCCCAAATTGCAACAATTGCAATTTGTGTGGCTTGCAATTTAGCCCCTAAGGTTAGGGTTTTGTAACTTTCGGCCTAATTAGTTAATTTGGCCAAAAATTAAGTATGAAATCAGGTTTATTATCCAAAATTAGGTCATAGTTCATAAGTTTGAACCCTAATTTGATCAATAATAAAACCCTAGCATGTCGCGACCTTAATTGCAAAAATTGCAATTTGGGCGGCATGTTATTTAGTCCCTAAGATTAGGGTTTTCGGCCTATTTGTTATTTTTAGCCAAAAATTAATTTTATTTTCTGCAAAAATTTAACATAATTAATTTTGGCAGCCATAATATTTTTGCCAAAATAAAAATTATGAAATAATTTTAAGGGGGTAAAATTTAATTTCACCGGCTTGCTGCATTAAAAAAAATTGTTAAATTAACAATTTCTTGCTAACTTTTTTTTTTTCGTATATAGGCCGCATTTGCTATTGGGGCGGCTTTGTCCACTAAGCTTTGTATGACCTTGGCGAGGACAAAGTCCTTAGCACCATCTTTCTTGCCCCCCGGGCATAGCTTCCATATTTTCAATCCTGGCTAGGATGTTTTCTTGGTCTTGAGTCATTTGCTCTTTAAGTAAGTCATTTGACTCCTTAAGTTGATCATTTGACTTCCTTATTCGAGCAGTCAACTCCATGAGCTGCTGTAGCTTTTTGTCTTGCACCGAAGATATTTTATTCATAGCCTCTACAAAGAACTGCACCAAGGCCATTGAATTAGGATTCATTTGCCCCAACGTTGGGTTGGCATGTACTTGATAAGCTTCATCTTCCTCAAGAAGACTTTCATCTTTTTGAGCGTCGGGTTCTAAAGAGTTATCGAACTCCAAGTCGTCCTCGTATTCTTTGATTTCAAGAGAGTCTTCAATCTCCTTGGAGTTGGTGAATTCTATGGAGTCCTCAACTTTTTCAAATTTAGGGTCGTTAGAAAGTTGCCCCCCCCCCCCCCAACGTAACTTCCTCATTTACCACTTCGTCTTCGTTAAGTTGATCGTCATCATGTTTAGTGCAGTCATCTTCACCACTGCTGCAATCATCTTCCTCAATGACATTAGCAATGCCAACATCATGAATATTAGTGGCATTGTCATCATATGTTGAGAGAATAATGGCCTTGGCGCTATCTTCATTGCCCCCCGAGCGTTCACCATCTTCATGAGGCAGTTGACTTGTGCTATCATCTTCACCACTTCCCATACTCATGTCTTCATCAATAGTATTTGTAATACGAGTGGTGTTGTTAGTAGAAGTGGCATCATCATCAGATGAAGTAGTGGCACCAACATCTACTTTGATTGGAGTAGACTCATCATCACCATCATCCATATTCGAAGTGGTGGAGTCAGCAGTAAATTCCTAGAGTGTGGAGTTCGTGTTCATCTCCATTTCTTTTCTTGCCTTGGATCTTTTACGGAGTTCTCTCCTTCTCCAAGTCTTCTTATTTTGCTTAGTAGCTTGGCTAAAGATTTTTGGATGTTCAACCCTTTGCCAAACACCACTTTGAATTTTTGGAGTTGGTTGCACCATTCTGGACAAAGATGGAGCAGATGAATAGCTGGGTGGCACGCCACTTTTGGAGTGGATGGATATTTTGCACGCGCTATCTCATGCCTTGCCCTAGGTGGAGAAAACTCCAACTTTCTTCTAGGAGCCTTGTGTCTCAATGCCACTGACCTTAGAATCGATGGCTGAGCAACATTTTCTTCTTTAAACAAGTTACCACTCTTTCGAGAGTTAGCCATCACCTTATCGACAACTTCTTCTACAAGAGGCGAGACTTGGGTGGTCACTTGGTGTGGATGGAGTACAAAAACTTGATGTGGGTGCAATTGAGGCGGTGTGGTCAAGGATGGCGTCACCTGCTGCTCCACTTGCCTCCCGAGTGCCGCTACTATTTCAGAGATAGCTCGTTACACTTGTTTGAAGCCATTCTCATTTTGTTATTTGTTCATGGATCATCTCTTGGATTTTAGCCTCCATCTTGTTCACCATCTCTTCTAAGGCGCTAGCAAGATCACCATGAGTTATGGTGTAGGTGATGTCTCCTGGGAGGTAGGAGGTGTAGCCATCTTTGTTGCTTTCTGAAAGCAGGGAGGCGTCTCCTGAGACAAGGGAGACACCTCGTTTGTTGTTTTCTGCGCCACTTTCATGTCCATGTAAGAACATGTAGTGCGAAGAATCCTGCTTTTTCCCTGCATTCTTACTGGTTAGTTGTCCATCTTCTGGGAGATTAAATGCAACTATGCGTATAGGAGCTGGGAAATGATCTTTGTCGACTCCTATATCATTCTCGGGTGGCTTAGGGAACTTTAGTATTCCCCTTTCTATCTTCTCTTGTATTATATTCTTGAATACAGTACAATTGTTGGTTCAATGCCTCCAGGAGTCGTGGTAATTGCAGTACTCTCTTCCTTTGATGTCTTCAGGTGAAGGAAGGACATGTCCTGGAGGAAGCTTAATCATGCCAAACTTAAGCAGAAAATCAAAAACTTCATTCATTTTTGAGACATCAAACGAATAGGTTTTGCTTCCGTCTTGCAGCTTATTTTCTGCTTGGCGTTGATACATGGTGGCAAACCTTTCTTGTGCCCGAGGGTGTCCAATTCCTGCCTTTATCAGACATGGACATTCAATAGGTCGATCAACCTTGACCTCAGCAACTCCAAGTTCAAAATTTGGCTCTTGATAGTAAGTGCCATAAGATGAACTTCTTTGCTCGTCGTCCTCTCACATGACAGTCTCATATCTCGTCACTTTAGTTGACATCTCGAAAAACTCTTTGAAGTCGACTCCTTCGAATTTCTTTCGAAGCTTCATGTCAAGTCCATTGTGTGCTAGGCGCACAAATTCTTGCTCAGGGAGTGGGGTACGACATCTGTTCCTTAGCTTTTTGAAACGAGCCGAGTAGTCTTCAGCCAACTCTCCTTTCTTTTGATAGAGGCATGACAGGTCAGCCATGGAAACTTCTGGTTCAGTTCGATAGAACTGTGTGTGGAACATCCTCTCCATATCTTCCCAAGTTCTCATTGAGTTGGGTGGTAAGTTAATATACCACGTGAAGGCTGCACCAATGATGGAGTTTGGGAACAAACGGAGCTAGTGATATCCTGAGTTAGCTTATCCACACTGCATTATGAAACGAGCAATGTATTCCAAAGTCGTCTGCTCACTTGAAGTTTCAGAGAAATTTGTGAAGTCAGGGACCTTGTATCCTTGAGGGAGAGGATAGAGTCTATCATATTCCTCAGGGTAAGGCATCTCGAAAGATGGTCGGCCAATCCTTCTGAAGGCAGGGCCAACCATATCTTCAATCATCTCCCTGATGTGGTTCTGGTTAACTGGTCCTTGTGCATCAGCAACTTGAGGTGGATGGCGTGGAACTAGATGGTGTGGATAGCCATTCCTTGCACCATTACCATTTCCATTCCTGACATGAGGTGGTACATAGGCTACCACTCGAGGCTTAACATTGTTGACTTCCTCTTCAATGTTATCAACAACGTTCTCAACAACACCTTGGTGTCCAGGGATGAGTTCAACATCATTCTCACCTGTTGTTGCTCCATCTCTAGGAGGCGGTACATTATTATTACCAGCAACATCAACTTGGGGCACAACTCTCACTTGATTGGCACCATTGTTGTTAGCTGGCGCCACAGGTGGAGGAAGTCGCACAGGGAGATTAACAACGTGTTGTTGTTCTTGCGCCACTTGTTGGATTTGCCGCCCCCCCCCCCCCCCCCGAGTCTTTCTTCGATCACACCAATCTGAGCCATGATGTTTTCTCGATTTTGCATCATTTGCTCCTTAAAAGAATCATTAGCTTCCTTAAGTTGGTCATGAGACTCGTTCATTCGATCTATTGATCCTATGAGTTGCTGCATCTTCTGCTCATGCGCCAAAGACATTTCATTCATGGCGTCGGTGAGATATTGCAGTAGGATCTTCGAATTAGAGTCTAAAGGCAGTAGTGAAGGGTCAACTATGGCTTTGCTTCTGGTTTGCATGCGATGACTTGACTTCCCATCATCACCTTTTGGCGGCATTTTTGCCACTAGGAACTAAAAAAAAATGGTAAAAGTAAATAAAATTAAAAAAACAAGTAAAAGAAGCCAACCCTAGAGGCGTTAAAGGAGGAGGAACTATTTGTTGTGTCCTGCTTCACGGTGTAAGGGGGTGTGTTGGTGTGGACCTTTGAGTGAGGCGGACACCATGTTGCGAGTTGAGAGAGGAGGAGTCGGGGATCGCCAACTTTGAGAGGGAGAGAGAGCTTCTTGGAGACGCCGAGGAAGGAAGACAAATCCTATTGTGTCCCACCAGGCGTGCCAAAAAGAGATGTTGGTGCGGCCAAAGTGGGGGAGTGATCGAGCCAAAAACAACCCTATTTTTATGGTTATTTTCCTATGTTTTTGGGTCTATTTATGCTCTAATTTAGTTTATTTTGATAATATTTGTGTTTTCAGTGTTTATGATATGTGAAATTGGAAATTGTTAATTTTCACTACTTTTGGAGCTATTTTGATGACTTTTTACACAGATATGAGCAAAGTAATTTTGAGTATAGATTTGAAGATTCGAAGTTCATGATTTGAAGATTTCTTGAAGATAATTTGAAGACTTGAAGACTATTGAAGAATTATTTCAAGGAGCAAAAATTGAAGATTTGGAGCTTATTTGCAAAAGATTGAAGCCAAGCCCAGAAGAAGCCCTGAAGTTGAGGATTTTTGGATAATTTATATGGGAATATACTCAGCCCATATAAACCTATAATTGGAGTTAAAATTCCAATTTGTAGGCCTAATATCTAAAGGAATATCCAAATCTCGCAATAATCCCGCATAT
This sequence comes from Corchorus capsularis, assembly GCA_001974805.1. Taxonomy (NCBI): domain Eukaryota; kingdom Viridiplantae; phylum Streptophyta; class Magnoliopsida; order Malvales; family Malvaceae; genus Corchorus; species Corchorus capsularis. Next base: position 19,812 of record AWWV01010172.1, read on the forward strand.
TTGCGATATAAGCCCGGTTTCAGTGCAGTCTTCGTAGAAAGGCCATAACTTTCTGCTCAGATGTCCGTTTTAGGCCCGTGAGTAGCCGTTGGAAAGCTAACTCCGAGCTCTACAATTTTCTTTTGAAGTGCAAAGCCTAGATCTGCCATCTTTAAGTCCGAATTTCAAGTCGAAGTTTCTGCAGAAATCCAGAAAATTCCAGAATCCTATTTTGACTTGGATTCTACTCTAGGATGACATCTAATCCAACTTGGAGTCTAAGTCAGCCCTAAACCGCCCTATCTATGTTCATCCACTATAAATAGCCACCTTAGGACTAGATTTTGTATGTAATTTTTATTCTCATAAGATATATTGTTTAGTTGAAGATTTGGAGGAGAAAAACCTAGGAGCCGCCGCCCCCCTCTCTTCATCATCCATAGATAAGTTCTCTTCTTCTTATTTGTGGATTTTCACTCAATATATGAGTGAGTAATCCTTTTATTTTCTCCAATGTAGAATTTAATTGATCTCTTGACTAATTTCATGGTGAGATTTTGTGCTTATATATGAGAATTATTTGGGTATTTCTTAGATCTCTGTTTTAATTCTATGTTTGCTTGTTTTGATGGGTTGGAGTCGACACTGCCTTGATAAATTAGGTTAACATTAGCTAAATTAAGTCTAGAATTACAACCTCAGATTTAATTATGTGTAGCAATTGGAGGAGAACTAACCCTTCCTTCCAAGAGAGATAAGAATCAATGACCAAGAAATTGCTTGTTGTGCTTGTTAATTACTAGTGCTTAATGCTTCTTTTGGTAGTTTTTAGGCCCCAAAAGGGAAATTGATTGCTAAGAGAATGATAGGGATATTTTAAGCCCCAAAAGGGTAATCCTATCTAATTTGGTAATTAGGACTCAATTCCAAGCAAGCTATCCAAGGTTTTCATAATTATTTGATATCAATGATCCATGTTGTTTATGTCAAGAGGGAGATTAATTCTATGTTGGAGGGTTCTCTTTAATTGTTTTCTCAATTTATTCTCTGCTTATTAATTAGTTGTTTTCTTTAATTTTCTTGATTGCTTTCTTAGTTAATTTTACTTGTTTGCTAGATTTAATTTCAAACCCTTTTCCAAAATTCTCTTTAATTATTTTGTTTTTAATAAGAAAAAGAAATAGTCTGTCTCTCTGTGGGATCGGCCCCTACTTGCCCTAGCTATTTTTAGTTAGTAATTGTTGGGATATTTATTTTTATGATTGCTAACGATCGATCAGGGAGTCCAACGTAGCACGAAAAGTTGAGAGTGAAGTCGGGGATCGCCGACTTGTGAAGAGAAAAGCCTTTGATAGGAAATTTAATATTACCAAATATTAAAATGAACATGGACAAGCATTTAAGAATAGATTGTAATAAGATAATACTCATAATTACAATAGATTGAGAAGAATGCTCCTCTCTTAGATCTAGATCTAGCTCTTGCTCCTGATCAGATGAGTTGTCTTGATAATTATATGGAGACTCGAACCTTCTTCATAAATCTTCCGCATATCCACCACTCCATCGTTGTTGCTTCTCGGTGAATATCCCCATTAAAAGCTTTCAACAACGAAAAAAAAAGTGAATGATTCGAGGATCACCTTCACCCACTCTTTGACCAAAAGGAAAAACCATTCCGACTAGACAAACTGTTTTCAATATATTGCAGACTAGATACTGGATAAAGGCCATACTCAACAAAAACTAATGACTCAACACTAACTGACTCAAAAAAACTGACTAAAACCCTATAGATCAATAGATCTGGGAACTTTGTTCCAAAAGAAAAGTAAAAAAAGGATCAAGCTCCTCCTCCCCCTGGACAAAAGAGCCAAGAGGAGGAGGAAACAAAATTTTGAAAGGAGGCTGAGAGAGAAGGATGGGTGGGGGAGCGGCCAAGATTTTGTTTAATATGAACAACCTGAGTCTGGACAAGCATTTAAATCCACAACCACAAGTCATCACGTGACAAATTTTAGTCATGCTAGTCGTCACTTTCACGTGCGGTGCACGTGACCCAATATGTTTAAATTAAATAAAAATTAAAATCTTAAACATACTACTAATTTTGTCATAAAGAAGCCTATTATTAGAGATGACATAATTTGACCAGAGTGCAGGTATCTGACTAGACCGCCTGAAACCAATCTTATTTGACTAAAAAATCCGCCCAATCCAAAACCGAAATGATCGGACCCAAATCCTCAATGACCTGAACCTGAAACAACCTGACCCAAAATTATTTGAACTCGATCAACCCGAGAGATTAATCCGAAATTACCCGAATTTGGATTAATTATATTTAAATAACTGGAATATGAAAAGACCCGAACCTCAAAATCCGAGGCTCAAACCCAAAAATATCTTAACCATATGACCCGAAAACGAAAAAGACCTGAACTTTAGAATCGATTCGAACCCAAATGACCCGACATTTGAGAGATCCGAAACCAACCCAACATGAAACCGAAAATAAACCAGACCCATATAACCCAAAATTTCCTTAACCCGAAATTGACCTAACCTACATAAACGAACCTAAATCCAACCTGACCAGTCCATTTGTATATACATAGGGTTTTACTATCAAAGGAACAAAAGAAATTATCTCACACAAAGAAAAATATTAGCAAAGTAAAATAGCAAATTTAAACCCACAGCAAGCAAGGGTTACATTTATTTAGCAAGAAATTAATTATAAGTCAAATAAAATAATTGCATGTTACGGAAATAATAAATTTTAATCAAAATACATTAAACTATCGGTCAATCACAATAACCTTTTAAATTAAAATGGTAAAAATAAAATAATCATAAAAATATTGAGTTTAATAAATGAAAATTGAGTTTTTAGTAGAATAAAATTGTATATTAAAATTTTTGAATATATCCAAGTTTTTAATGAAAAATAGTAAAAATAAAGTAATTATAAAGATATTAGATTTAATTAAATAAAAATAGAGTTTTTAGTAGAATAAAACTATAATAGTTTAAGCAATGACATTCAAGAAATATGTTTGAAAAATAAGAGTATAATGATCGATTCAAAAAAGTTTTACAAAAGTCGTACTTTTTAATAGAGCATAGATATAGATATCGATATTCGATGACATATAATTCTGTATATATTAAAATTGAGGGGCTTATTTGATTGAAAATAAAAGTTTAGGGGACAAAATTTTGATTGCAATATAAGAATATAGGATTAATTAATTATTTTAAATAAATTTAAGGGCTTAATGGTTTCAGAGTTAGATTTTTTTCGGCCAGACAGAGTTAGATTAAATTAATGGTCAATTAGAGTTAATTTAAGAAGAGGCAAAGAAATTAAATTGTTTTTTATTTTTATATTTTTAAAAAAAAAGACAGAATATGGAAGTCAAAGAAGAAACCCAAGTAGAATGCAAAAAAATACAAATGCATGGAAACAAATTAAAGTCCAATCATATTTGCTTGTAATAATCAGATAGAATATGACACTCTAACCTCCTCCAACATGCATAATCCTTTTCGAAATCTGTTTGGGAGAAGTACTTTTTTGGTTGCTAGCTAGCAAATATAACAGGAAAACATAGTTTTAATTTTTTTTTATGAATAATATTCATAGAACGATAATTAAAACTTCAATGCAATGGCCATTGGCCTACATATATATTATAAAAAATAAAAAAACAATAAGAATAGGAAGTGAAGTTACTAAAAAACCAATGTAAAGATTTGATTTTATGAATTCATGCATAAATTGAGAGGGGTATTTTGGCCATTTCATGTTTGGTTCTTTTGTAATATGGGTTGATTATCAATGGCATTTTGGGAACTTTATGAAAAAGCTACCCTTAGTGGGTCCCATCTCCATCAACCCAAATTTTTTTTGGATTATTTATGAAATGACCCCATACTTTTCTACTTTATGCTATTTAGTCCTTTGCTAATCGATTTAACGCTTTAGATATATTTTTTTTTCTATTTGTCCGGTTAAGGTGATTCAGGTATCTATTAAAAGGTAATTTCATGATTTATAACTTTCATGAAGGGCTCAAAAGCCATTTTTTATGTTTCAATTCAAAAAAAAATCTTCCGAAATTTGGTGATTTTGATTGCCGGTCTATTTAATATTGTTAGGGGCCAAAATTGGGAGGGCCCAAATCCATAAAGCCTCCTCAAACACACTCAAAGGTTAGGTCAATTGTCATCTCACTCACACATATATCTCCTTGGCCTAACCAAACACACACACACAAATAATTGGTAAATGGGCTCACAAATATTTCACACAAATAAAAGCCCATTTCTCTTACCCAATAATCAAAGTCCTCAAACACATATAACACAGAGGCATCTCTATCAAAGTCCCCGAACACATATAACACAGGGGCAACTCTCTCTAAGTCCTCAAACACATATAACACAGGGGCAATTCTCTTTCTAAAGTCCTCAAACACATATAACACAGAGGCATCTATACTAAAATCCATAAACACATATAACACAAGGGCAATTTTCTTCTCTATATGACAAAGGTCCCTAATATTTATTGGGCCTTGTCAACTACCTTATTATTTACATGTGGTCAAAGCCCACATCACATATATGCATCACATTAGGGGCTTGCCTTCTTCAAAGTCCACTTTTCGGCCCAACAAAAGGCCCAAAATATTGGGGCCTTGCCAACTAATCACACAACAAAGGCATGAAGACAAAAGACACAAAACTCAATTCCCTGCTGCAGCATGTCAGACTTCCTACTGAGGAAAGCATCTAAGGGAAACATTTTACTTAAATTCAAATTCCTTCATATTTAACCATTTATGGCAAGGATTAAGTGCTAATTAATCTTCATTTCATGTCTAAGGGCTACTGTGGACCAAACCCACAACGAGAAACTCATTGGGAGATGTGGCTTGGAAGGCAAAAGAGGAAAGAAACTCCTCTGTTTATCTCCTTTGAAAGGAACAACCATGCTTGGAGGTTGTTCCCTAACACAAATGGGGTAATCGGCTGGGTGCAGAAAGTGGAATCAAGAAACAAAGTTTATTTTGACTTTGGAGGAACCTCGGCAAACCCAAATGAAGAGTTGCCATCGACGATTGTGACATATGCATACAAGAAGAAGAGACTGATTTCAAGACCAAAAGAAGCCATTGTTGCCTTCCTCAAATCGGAAGATTCTTCATCTTGGACCTAAGGCCTAATCATTGCAATTAATCAAAAAGCAAGAGCTAAGGAGGTCACCGGATAAAGCTTTCGACCGGTTGAGAGGAGGACTATAAAAGGAGGCCATTAATGGCAAAAATAGCACCAACAATACTTCATATATATCACCCACCACAAGCTTCATACAAAAAGGGGAATCATCATCTTCATCAAGAAGCCCTAAATCACTCTCAACACAAGAAGAAATCAGTCTCCATCTTCTCCAAATCAGTGTTTTCCTCCACTGTCAATATCTTGTATTTTGATTCCATTGTTCTCAATGTTTCCTTATTCTTTCTCCCAAATCTCACACCCAATCTGTTTCCCACAAGTCTTTAATCAATAAAGAAGCTTTTTCGATTCATTTCATTACAAAGAAATACGTTTCTGGGATTTTTGTTCATCTTTTTCATCTTCCTCAGTTTCTCATCTGTTATAACCTGTGTCCTGTGGCAGGAAGTGTTCTTTGGACGGCAATTTATACTCCTTTCTTATTTTTGGTCTCAAATCTCATTTTATAACCCAATATCTCTTCTGGGATATTTGGGCTTGGGCTCGAACCCAATAGAGAGCCGACCCAGGCCTTCCATCACACAAAAAGGCTCACACATTTTCTGGCGACTCCATTGGGGACCCTTCTAAAGGTCTTCACGTAATCAAAAATGGCGAGACCGAGAGCTGTCCGATAGAACAACCAGAATCCTCCTGCCGATGTTGAGGATATTCATGAGGAGTAAGAAGAGTCCTCAAACCAGCAGCAAGAAGACTCAGCTGCACATGAACAAGACCCACCAAATCCCACTGAAATTATGGTGGAGTTAACTCGAGGCATTTATCAAAGCCAAATCGAATTGCTTGAAGCCATCCGAGAGACCAGGCCTCGCAGCACAAATGGAGGTCAGACCCATGATGGAAGCAGACGCCCTACTCCGCCTGGTGGTGACGATATGCCTGCTAGAAACACCACCGAAACTCAGCAGCAAAATGAGCCTTCCAAAGGCTATGCTACTCTGTCTGATCTTACCACCCTGCTGGATAGGGAAAAGGCGAAACTCTCTCGTCCCTCTTTCATCTTCATGAAGGATCCACCCTACCCGTAGTATTTGGTGGATAAGGTTTATCCACCAAATTATGAAGCTCCTACCTTTCCACAATATGATGGCAGAAAAGACAATGCTGTGGAGCACGTCGGCAAGTTTCTTGATGCTATGGGTCCTCATTCCATGAACCCAGAAATTTTTCTTAGAGAGTTCTCTAAGTCTCTCTCGCTGGACGTTCTTACACTTGGTATACCACTTTGCCTTCCGGATCTATCAATTCATGGGAAGAAATGGCAGAGAAGTTCTGTACGAAATACTTTCAAAGTGAGGAGAGGATTACTCTCCTGCAGCTCCAGAATACCAATCAAAGGCCGTCTGAGGGCCTTGTTGACTTTGTAAAGAGGTTCCGAGACCTCTCTCTTGATTGCTATGAAGAAAATCCCGAATCCATGTTGGTGGAAATTTGCTTCGACAACATGCTGCCAGACTTTCGTGCTGTACTGGAAAACTTGGGCATTGGTCAGTTTGCAAAGCTCTTTGATGCAGCAAGAAAGACAATCCAATTTGATAAGGTGTCTGTTCCCCGTTCCACTAGAACTGAGAAGCCGCAGGGATATCAGACCCTTGTTACGGCAGGAAACAACAAAAACATGCCTAATCAGAAGAGGCCAAGAGAAGAAGCACCGCCAGTTCAATTTACTGCAGCAGAAGTTAATGCACTTGTAGACCAGTGGTTGGCAGATGGTGTCCTGCGGCAGAATCATGTGAGCAAAGAACCATCTGAGCAAGATAAACAGAATCCTCAATACTGACGTCTTCATCGATATGTCCATCACTCCACTTTGTCTTGCCAATCCTTGAGAAGAATCATCCACAAGAGAATCGCAGATGGAATTCTAGAGGTGCCGGAAAGAGCCCAAAGGATCAACGATGACCCTTTGCCTCGCCACCAAACACAGGCGGCTGCGACAGTTGTCACTCACAGTGGCCTAGAAGTTCCATATGAGGTGCCGGAATCATCTGCCACCAAGGAGACTACTATACGAACTCTCCAAAAGAGCCATCGCTTCAAGAACGTTTTCAACCATCTTGGGTTGAGTCCTGAAGCAAGAAAAACAGCTACTGAGGCTCTCATTACTATTGCTGCCCAATTTGAAAGTGAGGCATGCTTTACTACCACAGCTCAGACCAGCAGGATTGTGTTGGAAGCTACCAATGCCATCACATTTACTGATGAGGATATAGAGGTGCATCAACATGATCATCGGTGCTGATCGTGTCGTCAGCAATTATAAAATAATCCCCACAAAACCTAACTGAGTAGATAGGGTAAGTAGGGGTCGAATCCCACAGAGAAGGGTGAACAACTTTATTTCCAAGAACAAATCTTTTCCAAAAATTAGTTTTGAACATAAAACAGGGGATTTTAAGAAAGCAAATTAAACTAAAAACAAAGCAAAGTAAATTAAATCTAAATCTAAGCCAATTTATAAAGCAAACACTAATTAAAAAGCATACTTCTTCTCCGATGGTATGAATCAATCAAATTAACTATGGATCCTTGATTTAAAAGATGAATTCAATACTTTGTCCTCTAAGATACTAGTCTGGGCGAACCTAACATGTATATTAGATAAAGTGCCGACTAAGACTAAGTTATCCCTTTTATTCCTTCAGCAATCAATTACCGTTCTAGGACTTAAAGACTACTTAAGAATAAAGCATTAAGAACAATTAATTTTTCACACATGCATACAAAAGTAAAACCAGACACCAAGTAATTTCTCGGTCAGTGGTAAGTTTGTCCCATTAGGCTGCGGCTAAGGATACCTAATTTGTTACCAATAATGAAACCTGAAGGGCTAGAACTAAGTTTGATCTAACTATAGATCTATCCAGCTACCTCTTTACTGGCCACATAAATTAATAACTATCAAGATCATAAGATTAAAACAGAGACTCACTTACTACATATCAAGAACTAATATCAAATTATAAGCACAAAAATCTTACCATAATCAATTGATCAAATTCACCAAAAGATAGGAAGTATTAAGAATTTAGCTTCTCATGGATTTGGAAAAATCCATGATAGGCTTAAGAAAACTTACAAAACTTGAAGGCGAAATCCTCTTCTTGAATATCCTAGGGTTGCCGCCCCTCTCTATGCAAAGAGAGGGGTGCGACACCCTTAACCTAAAACTAGAGAAAAAGAACTAGAATATTTTCTAAGAAAAAGATGAAAGAGAATTGTGTGGGATTGACTTACATAAGGTGGCTATTTATAGTGGAAAAATAACCTAAAGACTCCTATTAGACTTAGGAAAGGACTCTAGGACGTTTTAAGGGCTGACTTGGTCTCCAAGTTGGATTAAAAGTCTTCCTAGAGCAAAATCCTAGTCAAAATAGGATCCTGGAATTTTCTGGATTCGTGCAGGAACTTCGACGTCAAATTCGGAATTAAAAATGGCAGAATTGGGCTTTGGACTTAAAAAAAAGTTGTAGATCTCGGAGTTAGCTTTCCAACGGCTACTCATGGGCTTACAACGGACATCTGAGCTGAAAGTTATGGCATTTTTTACCGAGACTATGCTGAAACCAAGATTATATCGCAAATTTGCGGGAAATTACGGGAATTCTTTTGGATATTAAGCCCACAAATTGGGATTTTAACTCCAATTGTAGGTGTATATGGGCTGAGTATAATCCATATAAAATATCCAAAAATCCTTAACTTCCGGGCTTGTTTTGGGCTTGGCTTCAATCCTTTGCAATTAAGCTCCAAATCTTCAATTCTTGCTTCTTGAAATATTTCTTCTTTACTCTTCAATTCTTCAAAATATCTTCAAGAAATCTTCAAACACGAACTTCGCATCTCCAAATCTATACTCAAAATTACTTTGCTCATATCTATGTAAAAATTCATCAAAATAGCTCCAAAAGTAGGGAAAATTAACAATTTCCAATTTCTCATCTCATAAAGACTAAAAACACAAATACTTGCAAAATAGGGTTAAATTCCACATAAAAATAGCAAAAAGCATAGGAAAATAGCTATAAAAATAGGGTTGTTTTTGGCTCGATCATATTTTCCCCCACACTAAATCTTTGCTAGTCCCTAGCAAACTAATGCAGAAAAACTATGAAAATAAAAACTAAGACTAATGCAAATAAAGATTCCACTTTCGTAGGTGTACGACGGCACTTAGCACGTGACGCAAGTCATCTAAACCTGAGACTGATAGAGGTACTCAGGAGGTGTTATGTCACCTGAGGGTTTTCTTAACTAGGACGATACCCACAAACATGTTTAAGACTGACTCGATAGACTCATGGGTTAGTGAAAAACTATAAACATACATTGATTCAAAGGCTTTTAAAAATTATTTTCGAAAAAAAATCAATTTTGAATGCATACATATATCAAGGATTAATTCAATCATGAAATCAGAATAACAAAGAATAATAAGAGTACTCAATTCAAAAGATCAAGAAATAGCAAGCATCTTTATTCTTAAGTAACCATAATTAAAGCAGTTCTAATCACTCATCATTCATCACATCATATAACTACTTCTTCCTATAAGCTTATGTCTTCATCTTTATCTCCATTACTCAAAGGATTGCATATCATGAATACAAATCAAGAGTTTCGCATGGGTTATAATGATTTTAAAAGGGTACTTAGATTTTTAGAAAAGTGAGGTTACTAACCTCAAAGTGTTCATGATTAGGGGTTACTAACTCCCTTTATTTTATTTTGAGGCTACTAGCACTCTAGAGGGACAATATTTCTGCCGATCCATGCCTCTTATCCTCTTCCCAAGGGTTACTAACTCCTTTTGTTTAAAGAGAAGAGTGACAACAATGGATTTTTTAATTTTTTTTAAGACAGAAGATATCTCTACTCCGCTTGCATGAAAACACTTATTTTTATGAAAAAGATTTTTTTAACTACCCTTTTTATATAGATAGTCCCCCACACTTGTTCTTGACATATCCATAACATACTTTCATAATTGTAATTTCAATAAAAATTAAACACAAGTTCTAGAAATAGGCAATCATAGAAATAATAAATGGTAAGCTTTTATCACAAACTCTAATTATACCTAATTCTAAGAAATAAGATATCATGCTATAAATCAATCAATGAATCAAACATTCTTGAAAATTCTAAATATTCATCGGTCATAATCAATTTAATCACTTAAAATATACATGAAAAATTAAAAATTTTCAAAATTTTCGAAAAATTTCTTGGATTTCTATGCATGTATATGCATGTAGACTCTCTCCCCCACACTTAAAAGACACATCGTCCTCAATGTGTATGCACATGTGTGTGTTGTGTCCCTCATAAGTGTGATGACTAAATAGATGTGTGAATGAAATACTTGACTCACAAAGAAAGTGTCGACCCAATCAAGCAATTCAAAGCATCAAACATAGCATTCATAGCATATGAGACATAATCAAGATCTAAATCAAAGCATAGAAAACATAGAAAAGAAATACAAACAACTAATTCAAATCGAGGAATAGGCAATCAATCAAAGCAATAATCATTTAAAGCAAAGCAATGCAAAGGAAAGAAAAAGATAGAGTTAAAGAAAACTTCTCTATTTTCAAGCATAAGCTCCATTGGGATCCAATTAAGATTTGGAACCGGCAAGGGGTATGTGGCACGGGCTGGTGTGGATGTGACCGGTGGTGGCGCGGTTGTGCTCGGGTGTGGCCTGGGTTGATGCGCGTGGGTTACCACGTCACAGCCGGCCTAATGCTTGTTTGGCTCGGGAATGGCCGGTCATGGGCAAGCAGGCTGTGCAGGTGGAGCAGTGTTGGCCGGTCCTGACCGGGCATGGTGCGAATGGCCGGGTCATAGCCGGGCAAGCATGCTGGTGTGGCATGGACATAACCAGGCTGTGGCTGGTCATTGCCGGTTGAGCTAGCTAGGTTGGCTCGATCATATTTTGGCTAGGTTAGCTTGATCATAAAACCAAGCTAGCTAGGTTGACCTTTGGCTAATCCCTTTTGTGCGTTGACTTCCATCTTTTTCTCCTTTCTTTTAAGCTTCATTTGTTCGCCTTGTTCCCTTAATCTGAAATCCTAATAAGAAAAACAAAAACAAAAACTAAAAAGAAAATTACAATGTTAGTAACTTCTTGGGTTGCCTCCCAAGCAGCGCCTTTCTTTAATGTCTTTGGCTAGACCTTCCCCCTTCGTTAGGGTGGATCATACCACTTAAGAGCATAGAGCAGATATGATGAGATAGGAAGAGTATGAACACATAAATATGAAAGTGAAAAGAAGAGATAAGGAAAGAAATCACCAATTTTGTTGAGGGCGACTCCATGAATGGCTAAGAATGACAATGCCATCTTTGTTGCCATGGGAGGTTGATGCAATGGATGCTTTCGGCATTGATTAGCATTGTTCTCATCTCGCCTTTGAAAAGTGTCCTCGTTTTGGCAAATCTTCTTGTCGTCCATAAAGAATTGATCATCGGGTATCCATTCTTCATGTTTAATTTCTTCAAAGTATCCTTGTTCAAGAAACTTGTCGATTCCCAATAAATCTTTATCTTCATGTTCCAAAAATTGGTTATCAACAAATCCTTGCATACTTGATTCGTTCAGCTCAAGGTGTCCTTGTTGCACGATGTCTGGTGGCTCGTCTTCCGGCTCGACAAGGCTGAGAGGAGAAGGTGGAGGGATGTCCATCTTGATATCTTCTTGTGATGCTTCCGATTCTTCTTGCACAATCTTGGAATCATCCATTGGTAAAGCAGGGACGACAACTTTGCATGGCTCATCATCGTCTTCTTTGAAGAAAAATTGAAAGGAGTCTTGCAAATCAAGTTTATATAGTTCCAAATCATTTGTTTCGCTTGACGCTCCTTCAACTTCCTTCACGATAGGCTCTTGATGTCTTTGTGTAGTCTCTACCAAATCAACTGGTTTCCATTGTTCCTTGGGAATTTCTTGAATTGCAGCAATTAAAGGAATATTTACCTCCCTTTTCTGCAGTGAATCAGATTGGCTTTTTTCATTGCATGTCTTCCGTCGTGGCGCAAACCTCTGAGGAAACGGAAGTGGATCATATTTAGCCTGCATCTCTTCCATCGATTCAGCTTCTGATTGAGGTTGATCAGCTTTTGGTGAAGAATGTTGTTCTTCCTTGCTCTTGGTTGAAATCTCCTTACTGTTGATCGGAATCTCCATGTCGCTTGGCACTTGCACATTGGGTACAACAACTGGCGGTGGCATCGTAGGAACAGGTGCAGATGGCGGTGATATTGAAAGAGGAGACGGATCAGCAGGTGACTCCATCTCTCGTGCCCTCCATTATCGATCTTTTTCAATTGCATTGACTCCACATCCTCGTATATAAATACCGCCTTGGTTTGAATACAAGTGTGATTGTTTAATTTGAGATTGATTCACCACTTAATTCAAAACTAGTTGTTGAACTAGATTGGTCAAAGAAGTAATGGCCGAATTGACCTTGTCAAACGATCATTAATCCCTTGAAGAAGTTCTGGTTCAGGCTCCTTTGTTGGTGAATTTGTTGCACTAAATTGATGGATGTTTTCTGTCATGGTGTTGAGCAGCTTCCTTGCTTCCTCCGGTGTTTTGAGTGTAAAGCTTCCTCCACTAGCAGCGTCGATGTATGTTCGATCTTTATAAAGGAGTCCATCATAAAAATTCTGAATCAACAGTGCTTCACTTAGGTTGTGGTATGGGCAACTCGCGCAGATCTCGTTGTATCTCTCCCAATATTGGTGCCACTTCTCATCATGTAGTTGTTGACAAGTAGTGATTTTCTTTTTGACATCTGCACGCTTTGTTTCTGGAAAGTATTTGTTCAAAAACACTGTCTCCATCCCCTTACAAGAATTATGGATTTTGGTGGCAAATGCATGAACCAGCTTCTTGCTTTTCCTTTTAATGTTAAAGGAAAAGTTCGAAGCCTTGCTTGCTCTTGAGGTATCAGAGTGTGTGCAGCACAATTGATGAAGAAACTTTGTAGGTACTCATGAGGATTCTCATGAGATTCTCCTTGAAAAATTGGCAACATGCGGAGCACTTCATAATTCAGTTTGTATGACTTATCTAAATCTGGATAATCAATACAGAGGGACGGCACTTCACAATTGAAATTCAACTCCCTTAACGTACGTGATTGCTCCATTGGATCTTTTTCTACAAAAAACAAAAACTCAAAGAAAAATTAGTAGTAAAAGTTCTTAAACAAAAATTAAAAAGCAGAGAATAAAAGGAATTTTTTTTATCGCAAACCCTAAATTTTTTTTTCACAATTTTTTTTTCAATTTTTTATAACGCAAACCCTAATTTTTTTTTGAAAAACGCAATTTTTTTTAAGAAAAATGCAAAAAGAAATTTTTTTTTAAATTCTTGGACTTGTTCTTACTTCCCTTTCCCGGCAACGGCGCCAAAATTATGATCGTGTCGTCAGCAATCATAAAATAATCCCCACAAAACCTAACTGAGTAGATAGGGCAAGTAGGGGTCGAATCCCACAAAGAAGGGTGAAGAACTTTATTTCCAAGAACAAATCTTTTCCAAAAATTAGTTTTGAACATAAAACAGGGGATTTTAAGAAAGCAAATTAAACTAAAAACAAAGCAAAGTAAATTAAATCTAAATCTAAGCCAATTTATAAAGCAAACAATAATTAAAAAACATACTTCTTCTCCGATCGTATGAATCAATCAAATTAACTATGGATCCTTGATTTAAAAGATGAATTCAATACTTTGTCCTCTAAGATACTAGTCTGGGCGAACCTAACATGTATATTAGATAAAGTGTCGACTAAGACTAAGTTATCCCTTTTATTCCTTCAGCAATCAATTACCGTTCTAGGACTTAAAGACTACTTAAGAATAAAACATTAAGAACAATTAATTTTTCACACATGCATACAAAAGTAAAACCAGACACCAAGCAATTTCTCGGTCAGTGGTAAGTTTGTCCTTAGGCTGCGGCTAAGCATACCTAATTTGTTACCAATAATCAAACCTGAAGGGCTAGAACTAAGTTTGATCTAACTATAGTTCTATCCAGCTACCTCTTTACTGGCCACATAAATTAATAACTATCAAGATCATAAGATTAAAATAGAGACTCACTTACTACCTATCAAGAACTAATATCAAATTATAAGCACAAAAATCTCACCATAATCAATTGATTAAATTCAACAAAGGATAGGAAGTATTAAGAATTTAGCTTCTCATGGATTTGGAAAAATCCATGATAGGCTTAAGAAAACTTACAAAACTTGAAGGCGGAATCCTCTTCTTGAATATCCTAGGGTTGCCGCCCCTGTCTATGCAAAGAGAGGGGTGCGACACCCTTAACCCAAAACTAGAGAAAAAGAACTAGAATATTTTCTAAGAAAAAGATGAAAGAGAATTGTGTGGGATTGGCTTACATAAGGTGGCTATTTATAGTGGAAAAATAACCTAAAGACTCCTATTAGACTTAGGAAAGGGCTCTAGGACGTTTTAAGGGCTGACTTGGTCTCCAAGTTGGATTAAAAGTCTTCCTAGAGCAAAATCCTAGTCAAAATAGGATCCTGGAATTTTCTGGATTCGTGCAGGAACTTCGACGTCAAATTCGGAATTAAAAAATGCAGAATTGGGTTTTGGACTTCAAAAAGAAGTTGTAGATCTCGGAGTTAGCTTTCCAACGGCTACTCATGGGCTTAAAACGGACATCTGAGCTGAAAGTTATGACCTTTTTACCGAGACTACGCTGAAACCGGGATTATATCGCAAATCTGCGGGAAATTACGGGATTTGGATATTCTTTTGGATATTAAGCCCACAAATTGGGATTTTAACTCCAATTGTAGGTGTATATGGGCCGAGTATAATCCCTTATAAAATATCCAAAAATCCTTAACTTCCGGGCTTGTTGTGGGCTTGGCTTCAATCCTTTGCAATTAAGCTCCAAATCTTCAATTCTTGGTTCTTGAAATATTTCTTCTTTGCTCTTCAATTCTTCAAAATATCTTCAAGAAATCTTCAAACACGAACTTCGCATCTCAAAATCTATACTCAAAATTACTTTGCTCATATCTGTGTAAAAAGTCATCAAAATAGCTCCAAAAGTAGTGAAAATTAACAATTTCCAATTTCTCATCTCATAAAGACTAAAAACACAAATACTTGCAAAATAGGGTTAAATTCCACATAAAAATAGCAAAAAGCATAGGAAAACAGCTATAAAAATAGGGTTGTTTTTGGCTCGTTCAGGCGCCCTCTATACGTTACTGCAGTAATCAACAATGCAGAGGTTAAAAGGGCCTTGGTAGACACAGGTTTTTCACTGAATCTCATATCTATCCATACCCTTGTAGCAGCAGGAACACCCAAGCACAGAATCACTAGAGCTACAATGACTATCTCTGACTTTGACAATTCGACTGAAGAGACCTTGGGTCATGTCCTGTTAGACCTGCAAGTTGGCCCTGTGAAATCCCTCACTTGTTTTCACGTCATCAATATCGAGACTTTTTATCACATCCTACTTGGAAAGCCTTGGCTGCACAAGCATCAGATTATCCCTTCCACTTACCATCAATGTGTGAAGGGCAGATTGAATGGAAAAGTTTTCAAGATTTCTGCTAATGCCACTCCTTTAGACGAAACAGAAGCTCACTATGCCGAAGCATCTTTCTTTGATGAACTTGCACCTGCCCAAGGTGCTCGGGTACCTAAGCCGGGCCCAAGTACAAGGGATTTACAAAATCCTATGGGCTAATTAGAGAGGCCTACCCGATAAGCAAATAGTGTGAATTTTAGCAATGGTAGGACTTAAACCATTTGGCATTAACTAATTCATACCAGTTTGGCTCATCGGGCTTTGTGATCTCGCAATATCCACTGTCAAAGGCTTCTGTCATGATGTAAGGTCCATTCCAATTTGGAGCAAATTTGGATGGGCGTGGCAAATTTCTTCTCACGTGGTCATCTGCCTTAAGAACCAGCTGCCCTGTCGCAAAAGATCTAGGCTTGACCTTCTTGCCATAAGTCCTGGTCATGGATTCTTGATACTTTTGCATGTTGGCCTTGGCCTGTTCTTTTATCTCATCCACAGCCTCTAGCTCGACCAGTCTCTGTCCTCCACACATGACAAATGAACTGTCCAAATCAGTGGAGGCTAAGACTCTTGCTGTTGGCTTGACAATCTCGACCGGGAGGATGGCTTCAACACCATAAACTAAGGAATAAGGAGAGAAATAAGTAAAGGATCTGGGATGGACTCGATAGGCCCATAAAGCATCAGGCAAGTGGGTGGTCCAGCCTTTCTTGTACTCGTACACCATTTTGCTTAAAATCTTGAGCAGCACTTTGTTTGTTGCTTTGGCTTAGCCATTTCCTTGTGGGTAATAGGCCGTTGACCTCCTATTCCTGATTTCGTAATCATCCAAAAGCTTGGCAATGTACTGGTTCACAAATGGAGTGCCATTGTCGGTGATGATTCTGTGGGGAACTCCAAATCTGCAAATTATTGCCTCTTTGATGAATCGGGATACAGCAGGACCAGTTGCTTTTCCCAAAGCTTCTGCCTCTACCCATTTCGTGAAGTACTCTGTAGCTACAAGGATCCAAATCCTGCCATCAGATGCGGGATGAATTGGACCAATCAAATCCAGCCCCCAAGTGTGGAAGGGCCAAGGAGTTTGCATGTCTTGAAGTACCGAGGGGTGAGTGTGAAACATTCTCTCATGGAATTGGCAAGTTGATCATCTCTTGACATACTCTTTAGACTCCTTTTTCATTTGAGGCCAATAGTACCGGCATGATATCTGCTGTTGGTAGAGTTTCTTCCTGCCTTGGTTTTCTCCGCAGTCACCGGAATGGATTTCTACCATAACTTTGATAGTTTCTGCGGTAGACAAACATCTCAATGGTTCTCCAGTGAACCCTTTTCTGAATAGGATGCCATTATCCACAAAGAATTTTGCTGCGGATCTTCTGAGGGCATATGCTTTCTTTGTATCCTGTGGTAGGACACGATGAATCAAGAAATCCAAGATCGACTGTCGCCAGTCTCCTGCAGCATCTAAGGCAAGGCACTCTTTCTCGCCGAATGTTGGACTGCAACTCTCACATCCCTACTGCACAATGGATGCTTCCTTCTTCATGTTTGGCCAAAAATAACCAAGTCTCTGCAATCTCCGATAGAGACTGATTTCAGGAGCTACGCTGCAGGACTTCTCATGAGTTTCCTTGAGGACGAGCTCTGCCTCTTCTTTCCCAATACATCTTGCAAGAATTCCTCCAAGCATTCGACGATACAACTCCCCGTTGATCAAAGTGCAATCTTTAAGTTCTTTGATTGATGGGGAATTATCAGAGAGTAAGGCCTTTTTTATGGAACTTCTCCAATCTTCCTCTTCAGTTGTGGGTCCTTGCTTGGTCAAATTGGTAACTGTGGAGACTCGTCTGAATACCTTAAATTGGGCTGAATCGCCGGAAAAGATGAGCTTTGACCCAAAGGTGGCTAGAGAGTCGGCATGTCGATTCTCCCTTCTATGTATATGAATGATCCCAAAAGTCTCGAACGACTTTTCTAGCTCTTGCGCCATGGCTCTGTAAGGTGCCAAAGTGGGCTCTATGAGTGCGAATTCTCCATTCACTTGGCTAATCACCAAGTTTGAGTCGCCTTTGACTCTCAAATGCTTGATTCCTTTTTCTTTGGCAACCAAGAGACCAATGAGGTAAGCCTTATATTCAACAACGTTGGTTGAGCATGGAAAGTCGAGTTTGTAAGATAAGGTGAATGCTTGAGATTTTTCATCCAATATTACAATGCCAGTGATCGGTCGTTGATCAAATCACAAGATAAATTCCCCACAAACCAATTAACAAATAGATAAACTACTTAGCTAGGGCAAGTAGGGGTCGAATCCACAGAGAAGATATGAATCAAAGTTAAATCTTACAGAAGAAAATCTAACCTAGAAAAGATATTTTTGGGTTTTTGGAAATAGATTAATTAAAAGAAATCTAAACTAAAGATTTAAAATAGAGTTTAGTAAAAACAATGAATAAAAGCATACTTCTTCTCCTTTAGACAACTACTTTGATCAAGTGAATCATGGATCATGGACACTAAACATAAATTTGGCTTAGATTGCAATCAATTAAGAATCATAAATTACTCCAAATCGGTATATAGCCTAAGACGTAGACATCAACTTTCATTGAAACAAAGTAATCCTCTTAATATCTTAAACAACTCCATTTAAATAATTGGTATAGGAGAGGAATACTCGACCCTCCAACATGCTAAGAAGAATTAACCCGCATCTCGCTGACGATTAATCTCTATTGTTCCTAATCAAACATTCACCCTGTGAAGAATCATAGGACAAGCATTAAGATTTACTTTTCCACATGCATGATAAATCAATACCAAACTTGCCTACGTCAATTTCCATCTCGGCCTAAAGATTTCGACAAGTTTTGATATCCCATTGAACCTAGGACTCCTAGAATTACAATTGTTACTTGGACCAACTTTAGCTTGACTCAAGCTAATTGAATCTAACTATAGCATTCATAAATCTCAAGATATGTTGTACACCAAATCAATCAAAGTATGAACACATAAGATGAAGCATAGAGATAAGAAACGTATTTAAACAGAAAAAACTCAAATTATTAAGAACAAAAGTCTCACCAATAATTCATTGATCAAAAGTACCTAAGGAAAAGAAATATAAAAGGTTTACCTACTCATGGATTGCAAGCAATCCATGAGAGACTTACAATACTTGGAGGCCGGCTGCCTCCTCCCTCTCCTTGACGGCGTAAGACCTAGAAAACTAGGGCAAATTATGTAGAAAAGTATTATATGAGAGGTTCTCTAGGGTTCTAGACTTAAGAGGGTATTTATAGAGGTGGCTTAGGGCTAATTTAGAGCTTAAACAAACCCTAAGGACGTGCTGGGCAGCTCTCCAAGTCTTCAAGCTAGTCCAAATAAGAATTTGGGATTAATTGGATCAATCCCGCATAAAAGGCCCAGGACAGTTTCTGTCCGCTGACTTCAGGGGCATTTTCGTCCATGAAATCGTTCGAACTGGGTTTCGACCAAAACATGAAAGTTGTAGATCTTGGAGTTAGCTTTCCAACGGCTACTCATATGCACAATTAAAAGCTTTTATTCAGTGTGATTAAGGAAAGCTAAGAAAAGTAAATCTTAATTCAGTGAAATTTAAGGAAATTAAGTAAAAATAGACTGACTTAATGTCAATTAAGTAAGAACATTAGAAGACTGACTTAATTTGAAGGAAATTAAGTAAAGATTGACTGGCTTAGTTTCAAGGAAACTAGGTAAAGAAAAGACTGGCTTAATTTCAAGGAAATTAAGTAAAAAAGACTGGCTTAATTTCATGGAAATTAAGTAAAAAAGAATGGCTTAATTTCAAGAAAGGAAATTAGGTAAAAAAAGATTGGCTTAATTTCAAAGAAATTAAGTAAAAAAAAGAGACTGGCTCAGTTTTAGGAAAAGAAATTAGGTTAAAACCAGCAAAGACTTAATTTCACCAGAATTAAGTAAAATTAGCAAAGACTGAAGGAAGACTTAATTTCAAGGAAAGAAATTAGCAAAGACTTAAATTCACAAGAGTTAAGTAAATTGTCAAAGACTTAATTTCGCAAGAATTAAGTAAAATTAGCAAAGACTTAATTTCACAAGAATTAGGTAAAATTAGCAAAGACTTAATTTCGCGAGAATTAAGTAAAGTCAGCAAAGATTTAATCCAAAAGATGATTAAGTAAGATCAGACAAAGGGCTTAATTTCAAGGAAATTAGGCAAAAGACTGAAAGAAGACTGAAAAAGAAGACTGAAAGAAGACTGAAAAGAAGACTGAAAAAAAACTGAAAGAAGACTGAAAGAAGACTGAAAAAAAGACTGAAACAAGACTGAAAGAGAAGACTGAAACCATACTGAAAAAAGACTGAAAGAAAGACTGAAAGAAGACTGAAAGAAGACTGAAAGAAGACTAACTTAATTTCAAGGAAATTAAGTAAAGAAAAGACTGGCTTAGTTTCAAGAAAACTAGGTAAAGAAGACTGACTTAATTTCACGGAAATTAAGTAAAGAAAAGACTAGCTTAGTTTCAAGGAAACTAGGTAAAGAAGACTGACTTAATTTCAAGGAAATTAGGTAAAGAAGACTGGCTTATTTTCGAGGAAATTAGGTAAAGGAAAGACTGGCTTAATTTCAAGGAAATTAAGTAAAAAAAGGATTGGCTTAGTTTCAAGGAAACTAGGTAAAGAAAAGACTGGCTTAGTTTCAAGGAAACTAGGTAAAGATAGACTGGCTTAGTTTCAAGGAAACTAGGTAAAGAAAAGACTGGCTTAGTTTCAGGGGAACTAGGTAAAGATAGACTGGCTTAATTTCAAGGGAATTAAGTAAAAAAGGACTGGCTTAGCTTCAAGGAAACTAGGTAAAGAAAAGTCTGGCTCAATTTCAAGGAAATTAGGTAAAGCAAAGACTGGCTTAATTTCAAGGAAATTAAGTTAAAAGACACATGCTTAATTTTAGGAAAGGAAATTAAGTAAAATAAAGAACTTAATTCAAGGTAATTAAGTGAAGTCAATAAAGAGCTTAATCTAGAAAAGATATTAAGCAAAACAATAAAAGGGCTTGTTTTTTTAAAAATTGAGTCAATAAAGGGAAGGAAATAATGAATTGGCTTAATCCAAATTAAATTATGTCAAAATAAAGGCAATAGTAAATTGGCCCAATCCGGATAATTGAGTAAAAAACGCAAGTAAGAATTTAGCATAAAACGAAGAACTAATTACAACAAAGTATAAATTAGGGCATGAAAGATTAAGGCTTAAGAGGAGAATTAACCAACTATAGAAACCCGAAGT
This sequence comes from Corchorus capsularis, assembly GCA_001974805.1. Classification (NCBI taxonomy): domain Eukaryota; kingdom Viridiplantae; phylum Streptophyta; class Magnoliopsida; order Malvales; family Malvaceae; genus Corchorus; species Corchorus capsularis. The sequence goes on from AWWV01010172.1 coordinate 40,993, forward strand.
CAGTTCTAGACCAGTCAGTGCTGTCGTTTCGACGGGCGTCGTGGGGGTGCTAATCCTTCCCCACGCGTACCCGACTCCCGGACCATAGACTCTGGTTAAGCAGACTGTATTAAGTTTAGTATTACCTAATTAGGTTAATATTAGACTTAATAATTGGATAGGTGGCTAATCACACCTAGGAAAAAAGATTAGTGGTGACTCCTAGTAAGAAACGTAAAGTAAGTAATTCCCCGCCGGACCTTTCGCACGTTGCGACACCTATGCGCCCAGGGCGTTGCTCTCAGCCCCCATGTCGCCAGCGCCCATGTGCTTGCTGGTGGCATGTCTCGACTAGCGCTGGGCGCCCATGTGCTATGCTCGGCGCCCCATGTGGTTTGCCTCGCGACCCATGTACTCCAGTGCTTCGACACTTCTTGACATGTTTTCTTGCCTTGAAATTCAACTTTGCTCCTTTGCTTCAAACTCTTGAAAATCAATCTTATGATGATAAAATTGACTCTTCAAGCTCTTCAATCACGAACATATTGGCTCCATTCTTCATCCAAATTGTCCTTGGAAAATATTTGTGTAAATAATAATCCAAAAAGGCTCCAAAAAGGTACAAAAATGGTGATTTTGCATTTTTCTTCACTTTAACACCTATAAACACAAATATACCAAATATAAGGCATAATCAAGCATAAAATACCCTAAAAGCATAGGAAAATGACCATAAAAAGATGCATAATTTTGGTCCGATCATATTTCCCCCACACTTAAGTTTTGCTAGACCCTAGCAAACTAAGGTTAATCCTAAGAAAACAAAAAATGTTAGTCCTAAACTAAACAACATATTGATTCCACTTTCATAGGTGTACGACGGCACTTAGCATGTGACCCAAGCCTTTAAACCTCTATACGTCTATAAAGGAGGAGTTATAGTCTCCTGAGGGTTTACTTAACTAGAACGATACCCACAAACATTATGTAACATTAACTAGAGACATCAAACTTTAGAAAACAAAGTACTTCTAACAAATTAAGAATTTAATCTACATTTTCTAGTCAAATGCAATATAAGTTAGTAAGAATACAAAGACCATAAGATTCAAATCAACTATGCACAAAATCACTCCAATCAATAATGTAAGTTCTAAGATCAACATACCTTGGATAAATTTGACAAGGAAAACTTACCATAAGCTTGCATTTTCATCAATTTCCAAAGAGAAAGTAATATCATGGATATTATTCAAAAATTAAGGTGGGTTTTAAAAGAAATAGCCCAAAATTTCTAAGCAAGGTTACTAACCTTAGAAGTGTCCATGAATTGGGGCTACTACCTCCTTTATTTGAGGTTACTAACACTCATTTTTACAAGAGGGACAATATTTCCGCTTTCCATGCCTCTTATCCTCTTTCCAAGGGTTACTAACTCCTTTTCTTAAAGAAAAGAGTGACAACAATGGATTAATTAATAAAATTTATTATTATTATTTTTTTTAGCAAAAAAATATCTCTTCTCCTCTTAACATGAAAACACTTCTTTTTAAAAGATTTAAGCTACCTTTCATACCCCCACACTTGGTCTTTGACATATCCATGACATACTTCTATAAATGTACACAAGAATCAACACAAGTTCTAGAAGTAATGCACTTGTCAAACCATTTTTGGGTATGAAAAATCTTATTAATCACACTTCTCAATCAAAGAATGAAATTATACATAAGAAAATTTGAAAAATATTTTCAATATATTCAAACTAATTAA